>CAIGRB010022489.1:104339-127169 GCA_903798255.1 Fraxinus quadrangulata
AACAAATTATATCCCTTTAATTGACAATTTTCATGAAAAATAAAGTCATACGAACAATAAAAGATTGAAAATTTATATTAATCAAACACAACTAATTGATAATTTTCAGTAAAATAAGTTCTATGCAATTTAATTTCCTACAATTCATTTTTTTTCATTCAAATTTCATTTTTAAATCAAACGTGCCCTAAATAAAAAGGAATACACGTGAACCGGAAAATAGCAAGAAGAAGACGGGTTACGGGATATGGACCATTTTGTTCTGACAAATAAAATGTTAGGATGAACCATTTAATATTTTGAATTCATTCACTCATCAGCATTCAATCATTTTTTGTATGGAAATACCGTATCACTTTATTGCATGATATGTCGCTGTCGACCATCAATTTGATGGAGGTTCATTATTTAAAATTTCTATATAAAAGAAGGAAAAAGCCACGAGCCCTAACGACGTCGATGTGATCGCAAATGAATATTTGTTTTTTTTTTCCCCTCTTTTCATCTTTCAATCAATTCTCGTCATGTATTGTCCATCGAAGATCTCTGTATTTGTGGCATAATTTTCCGTCATGGTTTATTTGTACAATTATATATTTTCAAGCATGAGAATAACATTCATTTTATAGAGTTGTTCTATCCAAGAAATTTTGTAACATCAGACTTTTGTTTCGTTTCAGCAGCGCAAATAATACTGCCCCCCATTTGCAGAATTCACACTTCATAGTCAATACCTCGACATTAGGTTCTTTTGGAATGATAAATGTTTTTTTAAATTAATTTTTCTTGACCCGTTATTTGATGTTATAATTTTAGAAATAATATTTTTTTTAAAGAAAATGTGTGATTGATAAGGAACAAATTTTATTTTTTTTGTGTAATATTATTTTATTGGAGAATGTGTGCTTAAGAAAAAAAGAGATAAAAATGTGTTATTAACGCTCAAAATAATAAATAAAATATATATGTTCATTGTAATAGAAATAATATAACAAAAATGAGGTCATGGCTTTTAATTCAGCCTCACGCGAGAGATTGCTCAAAGTGCAAAAGTAGACCATGTTAACTAGAGAACTATTGAAAAAGGTTAAGAAAAAGTTTAACTTGACTTATTAGAAACGACAAAGGTAAAGCACTCAAATGGCAAATTAAACAGATCGAAAAGACTCAAATCCTTCAAACAATCAAGTTTACAAACTTCCATGTCAGTGTCGTAATATATTAGAGTCCAACGGTTGAGCAAGACCTGACTTACCAAAAACAAGTTCCCATGATTTTCGATTAGGGCTGAAAACCAAAATCGTCAAATCGTAATATCAAATCGAAACAGCTTTTTTTAAAAATAGTTGGTTTGGATCCGCGTGGATCTGTCAAAGTGGTTTTTGAATCGAACCAAACCACTTCAAAGTAATTTGATTTAGGTTTTAATTTTTGCAAATCGTTAAAAAAATGAAAATAAATTAATTTAAATTTTATCCAACTCAATTAAAATTAAGCACCCCAAATTAAAAAAGATACATTCATGTTAAACATAATCTAATCAAAATCAATACATAAAATAAACAACTATGCATGCCCTAAATCATATCCAAAAACACATTAGTTATCATAACTGTTAATGCAAAAACCTCAAATTGGGTGAACTATTGAAAAACTTCTGCTAAACTATATTCATCAACCACCAATTATAATTGAGTAGACAAATAAATCGAAATTTTAATTCAAACTTACACATTTTTTTTCCTTTCTATTAATAATTTTCTCGAATTTTGACTTAATTTTTAGGTAAATTTATTCAAATTTTCTTATTTTTTTGGTAATTATTTGCTATATTTTATTGCTAGTTGTGTTGTTTTGTTCTGATTTGTGCTAGGCTCACTTAAACTTTTATCAAACGACATTTTTTGTTTATTTACATCTCATTTCTTGGTCATGTCACTCAATTAATTATTCATATTTTCACTTACTTTTTAGATTTTACTGTTAATTGTTAGAATGATGATGGACTACTTAAATGATCGATTTGAACATTTGACCAATGAACATTTAGGCATATTACTTTGATGAAAATTGAATGTAAATAAATGCAAGATTATCACCCAAATTGATAAAAATGTGTTAGTTATTCAAATATCAACAATTGTTTATGCTTCTATATTCACTACTAGTGGTCATATTCTTAATTCTTTTAAGAGTTCATACAGTATTTTTGCTCTAAAATTTGTTGCATGGTAATAAAGGAACATATAGCGATTCGTCAATATTTGAATAAAGTAAAAGCATTTGATGATTCACAAAAAGTTATAGAAGGTATTACTATATTTGATCTTTTATACTCATTAGTTGTTTTATATCATTTAATTATAATAAATGAATTAATATACTATATTCTCATCTTTATGCGAGAATGAATCATGTATTACAATTGTAGATGTTGCACCAATTAATATCGACTAAGATGTTAAATTGTTTCTATCACGTCGTTGCATTATAATGATTATAGTTATATATTTTTGGTTCGTGATATTTTTAATGGTGCTATTTATATTTTAACGTGAAATTTTAGATTATATTTATGATTTAACTTATTTGATATACGTTATTTGTTTTACTTGTTAAATCATAGTTTTAAACCGAACAAAATTGAAAAAAGTGGCTTGGATTTGTTTGGTTTAGAAATTGAAATGGTTTGGTTTGGTTTGATTTGGAAAATTTTCAAACTGGCTCAAGTGGTTTGATTTGAAAACTTGTCAGAAATCGTCCAAATTGAATTGTGTTCATTGCTAATTTCTATGCCATTCTCGATTACATATTGCTCTGGTTTGGGCATCATTTTTAAAAAAATTATTTTTTTAATTTTCAATCACATATTTTTGAATAAAATAATATTACACAAAAATTCAAATTTTTTTCTTATATTTTTACTATACATTCTTTTAAAAATCACAATTCTAAAATATATTTATCTAACATGCCTTAAATAATTTAAATTTAAATTTTCCTTAGTTAGGCGGTAGCTCATTTTTTAGTTTAATATCTATCTAAAAGAAAAAGGACGTGATAGTTCCAAGAACTCTAGAATCAAAACGAGTTGTCCCCCCACCAACTCATCACGTTCTCCGTATTTAATTTATTATTAATCTAAATCTGGAATATTTCTCCTCACGCGGTTGGAAATATAATAAACATAATTAGAGCCTCCTTTGCTGTGGATTTATATCAAATTTTTAATAAATCTTAATAAAAGTAGATAAAATATATGATTGAAAAATTGTACCCATAAAATGAGTGATTAAAATTATTATTTGACTTTAACTTAAATTAAAATTTAGATTTTAATTCAAATTAAATATGGACTAAGTTTATTCCTTCATTATTTAAAAAAAGGAAACTCGAAATTATTTAGTTATTTATTATTTTACAATTCAGACAGAATCATGATACCTAGTCCATTGCATCATGGTCCTTAACTGCCAAGACAAACACGGTTATGGTAAAACAGAGTAATTATTTTGCCTCTGTTCGGGTAAGTTATTTTGGAATTGTTTTAACAAAAATACTCGTAGGTTACAAAAAATGTGTGGATGGTAAATGAGGAATTGTTACGAGGATTAATTTAATATTTAACCTTAACTAAATATAAAATGAACTTACACTTAACTTTTTAGTTTAACTTGACACCAACTTTATAGGTATGAAATGTTTATTGATAATTTTTAATGAAAATATTTGTTCCGTAGTCGTCATTTGTTTGTCCTGGTTTAAATACATGCCGAAATCACGACCTAACGATTATACTGGTTCATCATATCGTAACGTACTTGATATGTTAAAGTTAATAAATTAAATACCCGAATTCTAACTAATATTTGATAAATTTCTTCTCCACCGCTTTTCTTTGATATTGTATCGTCCTCTTCAATTTAATACAACAACGTATACTTTGATAGGTAGATTTTGATTTTTCTCAAGAATGAACTGTCCAACAAGATGGATTCACATTATGCGAGGTTTGAAAATGGCTACGAAGTATAAAATATATAATGTGTAAAACCCTAATCGATAAAAAAAATCCAAAAATAACCTAAATATTGAAATATACTCTATAAAGAAACTCGAATTACTATAATTTCTAACGAATGTTGTTCGGGATAGAACAAAAGCAATTGTATTTTCAAGCTCCATGTCCATATTAAACATTCAAACTACGAATAAAATAGATGAAGAGAGAGAGAGAGACAAGTAGGAATGAACGTGCCATTGTGGGGCACGGAGCACATACAAGGAAAAATGTGGAGAATTTGAATAGAAGAAGAATCATAAGGTGTGAAGACAAAGTTAAAATAAACACACGATAAAATTAAATTAAATTAAATATGTGATTCTTAGTTATACTAAATCAAATAACTTAAATGTTAATAAAATTTATACATATTCCGTGACACTGACACCAGATTTATTACAATTATAATCCAAATCTGTGCAAAATTAAACTTGTCTCAAACTTATCCTTAATTAAGCATGCTAATATTAATATATCTGTGCATATTCAGTGGTAAATAACATTTACCATTTTTTCTCTTTTTCCCGCGCTTTAAATCCAACTTTTATTACTTCTGCTCTCCGTCTGTCCACCTTCAACACATCATCCACTAGAGTCAAAGCAGCGTCCCCTGCTTTTCTTTTTTCCAATTTTAATCACTTTTTGCTTACTCTTTCCCCCAAAATCATTTCAGACACTCTCTCTTCAGTTCATGTCCTGATCGGAAAAAAAATTCCAGTTTCAGATCAATGGATTCAATTAGACCCTGCCCACCTCCAACAGAAAGCAAGATTTCCAAAACATTCCAGAAATTTTTTAACCTGAAAAAATCTGCAAGAAATCCTTCAAACCCTGGATTTTGCTTACTCATACCTCAAGAAAAACTCAGATGCTGTGAATCTGAAAATTTTGAGAAAGATTTCAAGGAAGAAGTTGAAGATTCTAAAAACAGAGCCGCCATGGAAGCTTTTGTTGCCAAGCTTTTTGCTACCGTTTCTGCAGTCAAAGCAGCTTATGCTGAGCTCCAAATGGCCCAGTTTCCGTATAATAATGAAGCCATACGATCTGCAGATCAAGCTGTTGTTGATGAGTTAAAAGCACTTTCAGAGCTTAAACACAATTTCGTGAAGAAAAAAATTGATTCTTCACCACCCCACGTGACACTCATGCTTGCAGAAATTCAAGAACAGCAGTCTATTACGAAGACATACGAGATTACAATGAAGAAGATGCTGGGTGAAATCGAAAACAAGGAGGCCCAAATCTCTGTTTTCCAGCAAGAACTGCAAGAAATCACTGAAAAAAACAAGTCTGTTGAGAAAATGCTCAATGCAAGTGGCTCTTTTTCGATTCTTGACAACGTTAAGTTCTCTGATGGTAATCCCAAAGATTTTGTTACTGTCTTGCACTATGCATTGAGATCTGTACGCAATTTTCTCAAGTTCTTGATTAGAGAAATGGAGGCTGCGAATTGGGATGTTGAAGCAGCAGCGAATGCAATACAGCCTGAAGTTGCTTTCAACAAAAGGGATCATAATCATAAAGGTTTCGCCTTCGAATCATTTGTGTGCAAAGAAATTTTCAGTGGATTCAATTATCCATTTTTTTCAGTAAAAACTGATCAGCCATTGCCGGAATCTGATGATCAACGGAGAGTTTTCTTCTTTGAGCAGTTCAAGAAGTTGAAATCAACTAGTGTTATTCATTTCCTCAAGAACAATCCACATTCTCTGTTTGGGAAATTCTTGAAATGCAAGTACCTTCAAATGGTACATCCAAAAATGGAATTCTCATTTTCCGGGAATTTGAACCAGAGAAAAATGGTGAGTTCAGGCGAGTTCCCCGAAACTGAATTCTTCAAAGGATTTGCAGAAATGGGAAGAAGAATTTGGCTTTTACACTGCTTGGCATTCTCATTTAATCAGGAAGTGAGCATATTTCAGGTTAAAAAGAACTCCAGGTTTTCTGAAGTGTACATGGAAAGTGTCACTGATGACATTTTCTCTGCCGGAGATGGTGATTTTCGGGTGGCATTCACAGTGGTTCCGGGTTTGAAGGTCGGTCAAATGGTGGTCCAAAGCCAGGTATATTTATTCCCGGCAACTTTGCCGGCTAAAGTTTAAAGTTGTTCACCTATGTCCATATCACGCGTCTTCCACACTCCGGTAACGGCGCCTGACCAAGTTGGACGGTGATGGGATCCTCTCGAAACCCGGTTGTTTTTGGAAAATTGCACCATAGGACCTAGCATATTATTGTCTTGGCAGGTTGGTCTCTTATCTTCAAATTGTAGAAAGTTTATAAATTAAAATTTCATTATAATACTTGCACAATTAGCCTCCAATAACAAAAATAGTTCACAATATGTCTTAAATCGTCACAAGATCTTGATAAAAAAAAAAAAAATACTTGAGTTGATGCCTAATAGCATTTATATCAACTTTAAATTTAATTATTTTAAACATTATTTTCATATACACACTCAGTACTCATTTTATTATATCCACTGTTTATAAATTTGCTAATGAAATTTGAAAGTTTTCGTAGTTTAAGACTAATTTTGCTACTATAATGAAATATTTGGTTATTACTTGCTACTTTTTAAAGATTAGAAGCCCACTTGCTATTGAGTAAATATGTTTGGGACCAATATTGAAATTTTACTTACACCACATCCCAATTAGAAAAGAGGAAAAGTAAGTTGGCGACGGAACGGCGGTGATGACGCTGAACAGTGGCAATGGTGGCGGCGCGTGGAACTCCTTTCATCCCGTGGCAGTGGGACCCATACGCGAAAGGAATTGAGGCAGGATGTGAACTGGATTTTTGGAGCATAGCAGAAGATACGGTAGATGGATATGCGGACATTTGGGGTGGGGACAAGCGGCGTATGGCATTGTTCTTTGGTGAAGAAAAAAGAGGGACTGTGGGCCCTTTGAGGAAAACTATATTTTATCGATAGCGGGTCCTATTTAAATTTTATTTTGAGTAATGTTGTTTAGTCTCACGTTATCGTCATCTAAATTGAAATTGTAATCCTGCATAGCTACACAACATTATTCTCTTGTTTTTTTTTTTTTGAGGGAAAGTCCACAAGTTGTATGTACTTAATTAATACAATTTTAATAATTAATGTAATTATGTATTTCAATTATTCATGTTTCTTTGTTTCTAACTTTCTATCTTTACGCATTTATTTCACGTGACAATGTTTCTCTGGAAAGGCAAGAACCATGTCTTTATTTAAAAAAATCGACCATAATTTGTCTAAAATAGAAAGGGTATTGTATATTGCATGTTGTCATGTCGGCATAAAAAAAATAATGAAATTTGTAAGTAAAGCTACCATTTCAAACTCTACAAGAAAGACAAGTGGAGCTAGGACTGTAAATGGGGAAAATGTTCGGTTACACTGGGATAATAAAGTCATATTTTTAATGTGTTCCAACAAAACTTAAAAACTTGTTGAAAAGGCACAAGTATATGGTTTGTTTGGCATGACGATGTTTTTGCTTTTATTTGTTGTAGAATAACTTTTTAAGAATGTTATTTTATGCTGACTTATTTTAGAAAAATTATCTAACATATTCAAAATCAGTTTTTTGATCTGAATAACGACTTTTAACTTTTTTAAACTCCTAACAAACGGACCCATAGAATTGTAATTGTGGGGGGTTTCATAATTGAGTGAAGCTAGCTGGTAGAAGGTAGTTGTTGGTTCTCATGATCGTTTATGGTGTCGCCAGGCCTGAATTTCGAACTGGTACAAAATTACACCTTTTCGATTGGTTTGAATTTTAGAAATTGGAAGGCCTCTTAGAAAAGTGGGTTTATCAGGAAAATAACAAAGTGATGCGAATCAGTCAGGACAGATGCTAAAATCCAACTCCATGAAGGACCTGTTTGATTGACTGAAAAGTTCCATGGAAAATAAAAAAAAAATTCCATCTTCTACTTTAATCATGTTTGATACACTAAATTTTTTCGACAATTCATTTTCTTAGTTTTGGCTCACACAGTTCCAATTCCTGATTTTTTATGAAAATCAATTCCCACCAATTTTAAATGATAATTTTCATGTAAAATAAAGTCAAACGAGCATAAAAAAGATTCAAAATTTTAATATTTTCCACGTGAAAAATTATACTAATCAAACACAATTAATTGACAATTCTTAAGAAAATAATTCTAGGCAATTCAATTTTTTTAAATTCATTTTCTTCATATCCAAATTCCACTCTTACAATCAAATGGACCGGAAAAGTCATTTTCCATACTGTTTAGCCAACACTTGCCATCACGTGAGCCTACAAAATCATTGTATTTCGCATTCTCAGCAATTATAGATCAAAATACATCTTAACGAGTTTGCACTCTATAAAATTAGCGCTTATTTGGTGAACAATTCTACAAGTATAGGGTTTTTTCACAGAAGTTTTACGAATTCCATATGGCGCTGACTGATTGGCAGATAGCAAAAAGAAAAGGGCTGCGAATCGAGTGCTGCGGTGGTAGGAATTTTTCGAAAGAATTCCTGTACATGGGGAATTTTCCTTATTTTGTACACATGGTTTACATTAATAGACGAGCAGTACAACAAAAATAGTTCAATTTATTTTTGTACTTAACGCGTGCTATTAGAGTTGTAAAATATTCAACCAGCCTGCAACTTTTGACGGGCCAAAAATGACGCTTGGTACCATCCATACTGGTCTACTGGACCAATCGAGCCACATAGACTAAATTTTTTATAGAGGAAATTAGCCACGGTTTAGTATAAATTAAATTTTAAATTTTAAGCACATATTTTATAGATTTTACAATTTTTCATCCATGCATTTCATCAACTTCTATGAAAATTAATAAAAATCTAATTTTAATTCCCACCAAACATGGAATAGGCTTGGTCTTGCAATTATTCCAAAATGATGAAATATCATGTATTTTACTGCATAATTTAAAAAAAAAAAAAAGATTATTATATTTACACCATATTTTTTCAATTAAGCACTATGTCTATAACGTTTTCTCATCACACTATTATCCTTTACATTTTAGTAATAAATATTGTAATTAATGTTGGTTTTTGTCTAAAAATTCTGTAAACGTACTTTATAACATGGAAAAAAAATGCCCAGTTGTAATTTTTTTGCTTATTAAAAATACGAGAACAAATAATTTTTTTACTTAAAACAAAATTTTTGGGCATAAATCGTATTCAGGAACAAGATGTGCTAACTAATAGTAGTTTGGGGGATAAAACTTTGACGAAAAATGTTGGACCAATATTTAATTTTTGGATTAGATTCTTACAATAACCCCCTATAAAATTCTCAGTCATTTCGCAGAAGTGAGTCATCTTGCCTTGTATGAACGCGAGTCACAAGATCCATAAAATTTATTAAAGTTTCAGCAACACTCTTTCACAAAACTAACACAGGATGTGGATTTAGTACATTAAATTAGACTATTCTTTCTTTCTTGGTACAACATTTTCTAAACAAAATCGATCGCTTGAGACTATTGATAATCACAACCTTAGACCTATTAACATAAATCACATTATTAAATATACAATGTAAAAATGTGGCTCGTTAAGATTGAAAATTTCTTTAAATGTAGCTCGTTCGCTCGCCTGCTCGGCTCGTGCATTTGATGAGCCCGAGTCGCCCACGAGTAGAGTGGACGAACCGTTCGACCCGTTTGTCACCACTAGAGCTACATAACATTACTCGTTATTTTATATTGTGGATTACTTAAAATGAAGTTTGTGGATTACTTAAAATGAAGTTAAATACAAAAAGAAGGCAACAAAACCTGGGTGACTTTTGGACATAAACTTTGAAAATTGATACTAGATTACTGAAATTGTCGACGTTGTCAATTAATATAACAAATCCCATCTTGATCTTGTATTTTTTCCGTTTTCTCCATGGAATATTGTATTAATTCAATGGCTTAGTCAAACAAGTTGTTATCCTTTTGAAAATTTTGTCAGAGGTAACATGATATTCCACTTGTCTTGTTCATAGGCACGTGAATGATATCTTCTTAAAAAATGACATGGAATATCACTATTTCACGTGTTTTATGTTGGAGTGTTCGAAATTTGTCTGCACGGTCTACGCGAAGAATGTTTGAATTTATAGCGTTAATGCTTACACATTTGCATTGCTGTTTTCACTTTAATGGTTTAATAATCGTATGTATCCATTCGAAGATCAAGTGGTATAATTCATTTAGCTTAGCTTTTCATATAAGATTTTCCTCCAATTTTACCACCGAATTGTACTCAATTCCAAAACCAATATTAACTCCATTGAATTTGGTGACATTTTCTTGAAGCATATTTATGGCAAATGATAAAGTTTCATGTCATGGGCTATGTGGCCAGTGGCTCTTGACAAGCACCTATGCATCACTTTCGGACCATATACTTTAATTAAAGCAATCGACAATGTGGAAAAAGTCTACAAAACTTGTTCTTTTTTTCCTGAACTTTCCATTCTATATATAAATTGTAAAGAAATATAAATAATAATAAATATAAAAAGTATAGCTGTCTATTCATGAAATTTTTAATACTGTCGAATACTGTAAGATATATCTTACCGAGTCGCTAAATTGTTTAATCGTGTATTAACCAATTGGATTACTAAAACAATTTAATAGAGAAAACCTAGCTCATTAATCTCATATATACACTTAGATATCAAGCGCACAATTCTACCTATATGTTCTTGGCTTCTATACACCATAACAGTATAACCAAAATTGTAAACGAAGTGGAAATGAAACAAATAACAAGAAATGTAAAAGAAGAGATTAATTTCCAACACCGGGGCTAGGAACTGATCGGAGGATCCGGTCGACGGCGGCGAGGTGGCGGACGATTACCTTTTCATCGATGATCATGGCGTGACCCTTCTTGCTAGGAGTGGAAGCCGGCACGGTGCCCTTCGGAAGAGCGTTTAGATACAATCTATCGTCGAAAGACTGTATTTTCAAGAACTTCCGGCCATGTAGGGAGGAGACAAAGGTGGCAAAGAAAATCAAGACGACAAAAAATAATATTAGATTTCTTCGAGCCATTTAGGTTCTAACAACAAAATCTAGAGAAGGAGAGAGAAAGAGAGAGGAGATTTTCTGGTTCTGTTGGTGCGGGAGGTGGATCAGCGAAGAGGGTTTTGAGGGGATGAACTTTGTTAGAGGGACAAGTGTTATGGAGAAGGTTAAATAATGTATGGGAGTAGTGATGGCGTTGGGGCTCAAGTTAGTTGGGCTAAGTCAAAATTGAAATTTTGTTTTGATATTTGAATTAAATAAAGCAATGGTGGGGATGGGATATTGGCGGAAAAAGAGAGGTATAAAGCAATGTGAATGGTGGGAGATGGTGTTAATATCAAGTTTTGGTTGTATTGAAAAATGCCGCGTGGAAGCTAAATTTATGTTATAATTTACATCTTCAGTGAAAAGGGTATTGTAGGGCTGGTTAACGAGTTAACATAATTAGGAGAAAAATTCAATGGAAAAAATCATGTAAAATAGTGTTACTTTTTAGTCAAATTTTGATTTCGTTTTACTTTTCCTTATCGTCGAGTTTGATCGTTTCGTCTCTTTTCCCTCGACCTCTCACTTCGTTTCATTCTTCTTCTTTTGTACCATCGCTTGAATAAAGGTGCCCTAATTGATCTGACTTTCACAAATTCCCACCTTCCGCGGTTCACAGCCTTTTTACTATAGATGAATCTTAATCTTCTAATTATGACTCAAAATACTGATCCGTTATTAATTTTTTATATATATGAACTTGTACATAAAAATAGTTTATAATAAATTAAATAAAATGATGTGGAAGGAGAAGATTGATTAAAAATATTAACTGTATTATAAATTATTAAATGATAAAGTGACGTGTGATATTATATAATTTGTTATATAAACTTTCATGAACATATAGCGAGATACTGTATATATTCACATAGAACAGTAATTAAAAAGTGAGTGCGAACGTACAGGTCGAGATGGTGCCGCCGCTGGCGGCCATTGGCGTCTTATCAGTTGTCATACGGTGAAGATTTTTAACTGCATGCATGCTTGGAAATTTGTGTTTGTCAGGAAGCTAGCATATGCTTGGTGGTTAGGAATATCAGTCCTGCTTTGCTTCATGTACAGTAACCCCCACCGATAACACACAAGGGTAGATAATTTTTTTGACCTTTTTTATTGACGTGGATCCCGCGTGGAACCCGCCTCATGTGAGAGGGGTAGGGGTTACATTTGGCTTAATTCTAGGAATATTGTCAAGTCTGCTTCCTTCTTTTGACATGAACTTACAGTGTAATAATTGCCCCTTAATACATTTCAAGTGTGGATTAATCAAGCTCATGTTTGAGACTCATTTTTAAAAATTGTTTTTCTTCAAATTTATTTTTCAACGCACTGAATTCATAATTTTATCGACTTTTCATCTACATATTTTACCAATTTTTATCAACATATAGTTTTTATCCAAATTCCTAACAAACGAGGGTTTAATTTTGATGGATTTTCTTGCTTTTCATCGTCAACGATGATGAATATGTGACATCATTGTATGGATGTATTTTTATTGATTGATAGATCGTTGTTCATAATAATTAGTGATTACTTTTATTTCATAGATAGTGGTCAACATAGACTAGTAGCATTAAGAAAATGCAGTGATATTTTGTTGAATATATTAAAGTTTTTAACTTTTAAACGTGACATCATTCGATTAATATTGGACAAAATTAAGTTAATTATGGGACAAATTTAATCTATTAATAACCACCTCCTTACATATTAATTGCATATGCTTGACCTCACTTATATGATAATTTCTTCAAGTCAAAGCGAGACATGTCTCTAGATATAAACATCATTTCTTTAATTTTTTTATTAATTGGTTGTCACCATTAAATAAAAAGATTATTATTTTTAAAATTTAAACTACGATGTCTACAATTTTTAGGGATAGAAAAATTATGATTCGTTTTAGGGTTGTATCTTGAATTTGAATGAGAGTACAGGGCTATTTGAGTGTCGATACGAGAAAAATCTTGCTTTTGCCTCAAGGATCGAGGACACACGACACCTAATATCACATATCACTTCATATTCACTTCATCTTAGATGTTATATAGATAGAGAGGAATATAAATGTATGGCTTTCGTTGACATTTGTGATATTAAATTATTAATTAGACATGTTCTGAAGAAACTGGTAAACTTCAAATAATATTCTATGGTTTAATATCTATAAGCATGGTGTCTTACGTCAACGAGTCATTACTTTGTCTCCTAATTAAACCTCGATACTGTCGAGCTAGTTGCTTTCTTTTTCGACGGGTATTTTATGTAGAAATTATGCGTATCTTCTTCATCACGGGTTCATTTATAATACACAATTTATTTTGTGTTTTTGCTTATAGAGTCGAGGTATGAAGACTGCCCTCGTAGATATGCTTAACTTGTGCTTTAGGCATTGTACATAGAAATAATTTATTATGCAATCTTGTGTACGACATCTTCATTTAAAATGTAAACAATCTTTGGCGCAAAAATGCTCAATATGCAATGCATATGATGTCAACTAGTTAATGCACAATTGATTAAAAAAATAATAATTTATGTGTGAAGATTATTTATTATTAGAAATTACCTTTTGCTACTAAAGTGGATACTCGAATCAAATAAATTGAATTACAAATGCATGACTAGAAAAATTTGTATTATGCACCTGCAAAAGCAACATTTGCTGGTGCATTTGTTGAGTATATACATGCATGCACTCATAAATTACCTAAGAAAAGTTGGATCTAGTTTAATATTCTATTTATTAATAGAAAAAAATTATAATTTTTGGATTAGGATAGAACTAAAACCAAAACATTTGAACATGGTGAGTACCAGGAGCGAATCTAACATTGTAGTTCAGCTAGAGCGGAGACCGTTGATCGGTGATCGATGACCGTTAACAATCAACGATTGTAATAGCTGAAAATATAATTCAATACATAAATAAATGCACTAAAACGTAAAAATTATATACATAGGAAAATATAATTCAATACAACCCGAAATACTAAAAAATAAATAAAAATACAACACCACTCTGTAACTGTAAACTTAGACAATTGCATTCTACGGGATCTCACATCTTGAAAACGTTGCAACATTGTCTCATTCTCAAGTTGTATAAAAATATATATTTCCACGTAAACCATCAAATTGCCCCAATTTATTTTTCAATTAAAATTGATTAAAAACAGTGTATACATGATTTAATTGAGCCCAACATCTTCTTTACTATTTTTTTTTCACTTATCCATAAGTTCCTAAAAAACTAAATTCCCAAATCACAAATCACAAATCAAAATTATAATTCATAACTCATAACTTATAGGAATTACAATAATATAACATAAATTCTCATTTCTCATAATTCATAAATCAAAAGATCACAAAAAAAAAAAAGAAGCTAAAAAACAGAATGCTCATAGACAGCCGGCGGGAGCCCAGAATCATGGCAAAATCCAGGAAAGATTCATGGGCAGCATAGCAAACTAGCAATATTGATTTCAAATTTTCAAGATGCAAGATTTTGAGCTAATACCTTTTGCCTTTTAACCTTTTGGTACAGTCATAGACCCGCAGTCGCAAACGAAGTTGTCCAAGCCCAGCTATTGCATTTAGTTCTGCTGCTGCAACTATTGAATCACCACCACTCGGCGTCCACCACCGTCGACCACTATCGTGGATTCGCCTCCCTCCTCGTTCTCTGCCGATTTCAATTTAGGAATTGTATTTGGTTTTGTGGGTAATTGACTTTCAATTTCAAGCAAAACCAATGGATTGGGATTTGGGCTGAGCCTTACTTTAAAAAAAAAAGGCCCAAAAGGGAGGGGGGGTGGAATTTCAGGGTCTTTTTTTTTCTTCTCGGAAGATCCAACACGGGCGGCTACGGGGGTTGGCCAGGTGTTGGGTCCGCCCCTAGCGATTAATAAACAATTAATAAAAATGCAACATACTCCATTCGAAATGTCATGTAATTCCCACTCTTCATGGATTTCCGAAGTGCCGACCAATTAAGATATATTAAGGTGTCTGTGCAACTCGTTTAAATCACGAGTTGACTCCAAAAAAAGGTACTTACTGTATCAATAATTTGGATCCATTTGATAAGAATTTTGAAAAGTTAAAAAGTTATTTCTTAGACTAAGAATACATTTGGAACATGTTTGAATAACTTTTTAAAGAAAGCTTGTGAAACTCATTTACAAGAAACGAAGTCCTCCCAAACTAGCTTCGGTGCAAGTAAATGAGAAAGGTGCAGTTGTCAGGATGCATGCTATTTATGTTAGGATGCATGCTTTTGTAGTAAACAGTACAAAACATTTAGTGTACAGAACATGTAAAGTCAAAAATGAAACCACTGTTTGTGCGTCTTAAATTGCCTAAATTGTCGGCATAAGAAAGGTGCAGTTGTCAGGAAGAATACGTAAACTGGTCCATGGGATCATTCACCATGTTCACATACTATGGGACAATAAATCTAATGATGCAGCCGAAAGTGGTTAAAGGCTCATTAAAGTGTGATTTGGTAACCTCTTCTCTTTGCCACTAGCTATTACATATAAATCTTACAAACCCCACTTCCCCGTTTGCCATAAATTCAAGGATACGATAAAATTAAAACTAGGCTAAACTCTATCAGTATCTCATATGCATCACATAATTTGCATATTGTTAAATCGATAAGCTTAATTGTTTTAAACCCTCAACATGATGACTCTTGTCATTGAGAGTATTGTAGACATATGTTAATTTTCAACTTTCACATGTAAATCCCTTTAAATGAACTAGCCTATCTTTTGTATACTGGTTTACGAGATAGTTATAATAAAAGTACATTTGGTTGTGAATTCCAATGTGGCAGACATATATCTACACAGAACAATTAATAGTTCAAGTCACACATTCTCATAATTCATTTACTCTTCTGAGAAATCCCTTCAACTTTACATTTATTTGACATGATTGGTTGAAAGGAAAATACCCAAATCCTTTTATAAGGGAAAAACCCAACTTGTTCACTAATGGCAAATATACATCCAATCAACCTTTTCTTTTTATCAATGGATTTTTATAGTTTATTGACCTGGATCATGACATCTCACAAATGTTTAAGCTAAAATATTCGGTTTAGATAGAAAATATATTTTTTCCTATTGAATTTCGCTTACTCAACTCATGCTGAAAGAGCATAAAATCGAAAAATAATTATGTTTTATTTTCTAGAAAGGTGAACGTAATGCACGTTTCTTTACTAGCAAAATTCATGAAATGCTTAGTAAAGAGTTCAAAATGCTGCTACACAATATACGTTGGCCAAATGTGATGCTGTTTTTGTGAATACCGGGCCGCCCATATTATGGATACCCGTTTGTTTCGGTCCAGCCCAGATGACTTAGGGCCCAGGCTACTAACTGGATATGAACGGGTTAAAAGCGCAAGTTAGTAGAATAAATGACAAATGCGATTTGTTTATGTTCGTATTGAAATCGGGACATATGTCGTAGAACTTTCCTTGCATTTCCAAATTGACTTGCCTCATACATGTGGTGTGTATTTACTCCTGCACAGTAAACTATATCATCAACCACAATTCATCGTTAAAAAGTTTAATCTTTGTTGTTACGGTGCTTCGTGAGTATATTTTAGTGGAATATGGAGTTTCATTGCTTCTGTAGTGTAATCAAGGCACCACCACCGTCTTCTTCTTCTTCCTCCACCATTCTAAATTTCCAGGTAAAGCTATAATTTAGAAACCAGCTTATTCCTGTTTACTCTCCTACAACGTGGCTTTGACGATGATAGTAGCAGTTCTACTGATTGCTTGTTAGGTATTTTCGTTTGTATCTGATTGTGATTATCTAAGACTTATGACGATGATAATAGCAGTTTAGATATAGGAGTATAGTTTCTGCGTTTAGGATGTCAATTTTGTTGTTTTTCTTTTTCATATCAGAGTGCAGTTACAGCAGTAATGTATTCTTTTTAGTTTTTCCTGTTCAATGGAAAAAACTGATCGAATTTTACAAGTAATTAGAGGCTTAGTGGAGCTTGATATGCCTGCTTCTAATTGGAAGGAACAAACAAATTGTATTACTGTTGCCCTTGCTCTCCCTGCAACTTCTTGTATTCAATGCCACCCAGTCGTCACTTTTGGATATATTTGGACCTCGAATTGGAGATTGGGTTTATCTACTTCTAATTTTTGCAGTTTCCTAGAGTAGACTGCTTTTGCATTTCTTCCAATTTGTATCGTAGCTTTCCGAGCCCCACACTAAATTGTATAATGTAGCCCCTGCCCGTTGAGCCATTGTGAGCTGGAAAATTTACTTGCTGCTTGAGTCGTGGAGGGCGATTAATTATGGGCATCTGAAGAGGATACTCAGTAAAGGAGAAAATTAAATTATCCTACAATTTTATCATGCTGTTTCTTGAAAAATTGGTTGGAAACAGTTACATTGTAGTAATCTAAGAAATATGTTTCCACGTGACACTATTCTTTATCTCAGCATCCTAATTATCTGTTGCAGGGTATTTCATCTGTTGGCCGAAAATATTCTGGGAAAACTTCAGATACGCAGGTGCTGTCTTCTCCATTTCTTCAACGTAAAGAAAAATTCCAGCCATTCGTTTACAAGCAGAGCTCCTCTTGTTCCTTGAGAACATATAGGGGATCCATTCTCTCAGAAGCTGGAAAACAAGGTTGGGACTTGGGAAGATTTGTAAAAACATTTTATTTCTTTAATGGGCCTCCCTCTCCTGCGAAGGTTCACCTTGCTTGATCCTTTCTTGATATTTCTAATGCTGATGCTCTGCTATATGTGATCTAACAAGGTTCATTTTATACTTGAAGTTCTTTGAATTTCTGATTGAGAAACTATCTGGTTCGTCACCTAGTGAAGCAGTAAAGTCAATGGACACATCTGGGATCATATTGGTGGCTGGAGCAACTGGTGGCGTTGGAAGAAGAGTAGTGGATCTGTTACGAAAGAAAGGACTCCCAGTTCGAGTATTGGTATTTATACTTAAACATAATGTCTTATTTCGCATTGTTGTTACTTGGTGTGTAGATGCATGGATCAGTTATTAAAAAACCAAAGGTGGATAAAATTGTTGTATTTAGTTTGCACTTTGATCAAATAATCTCTTTATTGTATTCATGAATTCAGTCTGTATTATGTCTATTTCAGGTCAGGAATGAAGAGAAAGCCAGAAAAATGCTAGGTCCAGATGTTGACTTGGTGAGTTGGGTGCATTTTCATAACTCTGATGTTTATTCAAGGAGTTATGTACATTTCACTGTCCACATTTTTTATATAGGTAGGATTAAGACTCTTGATTTTCCAGCTAATAAGTAGACCATGATCAGTTGCTGTAACTCTAATTCTGTCAACTGTTTCATTCCATGTGCACAATGGAGAATATAACTTTATTCATTTTACCTAGTTTTTGAAAAGCAAAATGATTTTTCAGAGATTCCGACCTTTTCGTAGCTTCTGAAACGAAGATTTGAGGAAACCACTTGACTAACCTGAAATTGTGATTGCAGTAGGAAGAAAATAGCTTATAGAAGACCCCAGATTAGCTTATGAACATAAAATCTATATCCTATATATTGAAAGATCCCAAAACGTTGACAGTCTATTCAGAATATAATCACTTGTGAATCTGAAGATGTAATAAAAAATAGTATATTGCTGAAAACTTTAAATTAATAAAAAGTTTCAAATTCTACTCTCAAGTGTTTGATTGTGTTGGTTTTAACAAATCAGATTGTTGGAGACATCACCAAGGCGAGCACTTTGTTACCTGAGTACTTCAAAGGAGTTAGAAAGGTTATTAATGCTGTTTCAGTTATCGTTGGCCCAAAGGAAGGCGATACCCCCGATAGGGCAAAATACAGTCAGGTATGTATTAAGCTTATGCCGTGTTGAATCTTTGAGGTTTAGTGTTTAACCAAATGGCTAAAATATCGTCTACTTTATATGATTATCAATCAAATAAAAAGTTATTTTAAATGAAGTTTATTTTTCAAAAGCATCATCAGAAAAAGTTTTTTGAAACAGTAGAAAAAGAAATCCACTTTTGAAGTTATATTGATAATGTCAAAAAACTCACAATCTTATTCCAGCATTTGCTCCAAATGCTGTACTTTCTTTGATGTCAAACTTCTCTGTCTTATCTTGTTTGTTGATGTTGGCTATATGTCTTTCTTACATAACCATCGTCCTGTTGTTTTTCAGGGAATCAAATTCTTCGAACCAGAGGTTGTAAATTGATTTTCTTGTGAAAATCTGAGGAGTTGGATTTTTTATCTTTATTTAGGAGCTCAAATCTCCAGCTTACCAAACTGGAAGGGTGTCAGTTGCAATTAACTTTGGTCCTTTATTTGATTGGTGAAAGCAGATTAAAGGTGATTCCCCTGAAATGGTGGAGTACATTGGGATGAAAAATCTTATAAATGCTGTAAAGGAAAGTGTTGGACTCTCTAGTGGAAAATTGATTTTTGGATTCGAAGGTACGCTCTTTTCAAGCAAAGTTGATAAATCATGCCTGGATCTCATGCTTGCAAGAGCATTTTTCCATCTCTAGTTCCCTATTCATTAAAGTATCACATGCCTAAATTGCAGTTTTACAAAATTACAACTGAGGATGAACTAATTCAATGGATATACATTTTGTCAGCTTATTCAAATTAATTACTGATCAAATATTACTGGCATGACATCCATTTTTTCCTTTTCTTCTCCAATCTTTTTAGGGGAACTTGTTGCTCCATGTTGTTGGGTATTTGCATTCTCTTATTCTATTTGGGTTTGAAATTGCTCATAAACCTTGCAGATAGTTCTTCTAGAGAACTTGCCTGGGGTCCTTTAGATGATGTTGTCATGGGAGGAGTGAGTGAAAGTACATTTCAAATTGATCCAAGTGGAGGTGAAAATGGTAGACCCACGGGGGTTTTCAAAGGTTTGTTTTTCTCACACTTGCATGAACTTCAATGCTAGTGTAACCAATGCCTACTATCTATCAATCATGACTAGTTTTATTTCTGAACTGTGTCTATTCATGCGTTCTCTTCAGGAGTTGTTTCCACTGCAAACAATGGGGGATTTACTAGCATCAGGACAAAGGCAAGTTGTATTTTTCTCTCTCATTTTCCTCTCTAATTTATTTTTACTATGAAAGGTACATTATTCCATTGTCGGTTTTGTTGATATGTACCTTTTACTATAAATTAACTATACTTTGGTGGTTAGTGTTACCTGTTTGATGTGACAAGCTAAACTAGAGCATAAGCACAATATTGTAGTCAGGAAGGTCATTTTGATTGATGTGCAAAGTAGAGCTGTCGTGTAGTGACACTGTTTAACTAAAAACTTTTGCGGGTTCATGTCCTCAGAATTTCTCGGTACCAGAAGATCTTTCGGCATATGATGGTATTGAGTTACGCCTCAGAGGTGATGGCCGTCGTTATAAACTCATTGTTCGGACTAGCGGTGATTGGGATACCGTGGGTTATACATCCGGCTTTGACACCATAAAGGACCAATGGCAATCGGTGAGTAACATTTTGATCTTTAAACTGTCAAGTTATTATAATTGGCTTTAGTTCTCAAGCTTTGGTCAATTACCTCCAGGTCCGCTTGCCTTTCTCTTCTTTGAGGCCTATATTTCGAGCACGAACTGTGACCGGTGCACCACCATTTGATGCCAGCCAAATAATATCATTGCAGGTATGGTCCATGACAAACTTTTATGCATAAGGCTTCTGTATTTTCTTTGTCTATTATTCACCATTTTTCTACTCATTGTAACTATGGAATAAAAAAATTTCAGCTCATGTTCAGTAAGTTCGAGTATGATGGGAAATTAAACCCAACATTCACTGAAGGTCCATTTCAGCTTCCAATCTCATCCATAAGGGCATACATTCAAGAGCCAATCACTCCCACGTTCGTTTCTAAATTCTTTCTCCTTGTCCTTCTCTGCTTTTTTTGCAACTGGAAAAGATTGAATTAAGCAGTTAACTGCATTATCTCTGTTTCATTAACTTGATGATTTCGTAGGTTTGTGCATGTGAGCTCTGCCGGCGTCACTAGACCTGAAAGGCCAGGACTTGATTTAAGCAAACAGCCTCCTGCTGTCCGGTTGAACAAAGAATTGGGCTTCATTCTCACATTCAAGTTGAAGGTTTATGCCATATCTTAGCATGCAGAATATTATCATTTAATTCAAGCACGGGCAGTTTATTAAACTTCTTGCATAGTTGAACCTATTCTTTCAGGCATCCTAAAGCATAATAGGATGCCAGCCGAAAATGTAACTTCGATTAATTTGCAGCTAAAATATGATAACGATCTTCCATCTGCAGAAATTACATCTTTCTGGCAACTCTTGTGCCAGTCAGAGAACATGGGTTATTCATTTGCTGAAGATATTTAGAGATCGTTGTATAATTTGTGTTCTCATCCTAGTTAATCATTTGGTAGGGGGAGGATGTGCTACGTGAAAGTGGAGTCCCATATACAATCATCAGGCCTTGTGCATTAACCGAGGAGCCTGCTGGAGCCGAACTCATCTTTGATCAAGGAGACAATATAACTGTATTAGCATTTACTCTAGCATATGTTGCATAGCTAGAAGAAGCATAATTTAAATTTTGTTAACGGAAAATTTTGTGCATGTTCAGGGGAAGATATCCAGGGAAGAGGTTGCTCGTATATGCATTGCTGCTGTTGAAAGCCCGTATGCATGTTACAAGACATTTGAGGTTGGTTTACGTGTTAACAATAATTATGTGCAAATCATTCGATTTTCTACTACTTGGATGTTGTGATATGCTTTTTTCTATTTCCACAGGTTAAAAGTGTAATTCCGTTCAGTGAGCCATACACAGTGGATCCTGAAAACCCTCCTCCAGAAAAGGACTATAACGTATACTTCCAGACTCTGAAGGATGGCATTACAGGGAAAGAAAGCTTAGAACAAACCCCTGTTCCCGTCTAAAACAACAAAGCATGGTGAGTTGATTTTCAGCATTATACTATGTTAAAATCATGACCCTATCCTTTCATCAATAGGCGGTTTATGTATAGATTCTATCTTGAGGAGAATTTTTGAACCTTCATTAATATTTATTCTCTCGTATTGTATTGATTGCAGATTTCATTGGATACAAAATTCCCATCTCGTAGTTACTCGAAAAAATATTTCAGAATGTAGATTCTCCTGTGTTTACCTGGAAAGAAAAGATCAGACTGATGAAGAGAACTAGAAAAAGGGTAAATCAGTTTATTTTGTGGTGTTGGCATGGGAAATACATTGACTTGCACACTTCCTTTCTGTTATTCGAAAGTGTGGATGTTTTGACTATGTTAATAAGAATGTAATTACTCATGTATACAGGAAATAATGTCTGGAAAAAAAATTTCTCCATTTGATGTCTTGTTTAGTTTCTTTTAGTACTGCATATTAAATATATTCGATGTTTCGATGGTACACAAACTCGTACACAAACTCGTATATATGACAATATATCATTGGAGCATATGAAGCATAAGATCAAGATATGCCGTTTCGAGCTTCCGCATAAAGTTACCTTTTCTTGTCCACTTTATTGGGTTTGGTGTCTCAATGTATTCTCTTTATTTCGAGGTCTTTTACTTTCTTTATACAATATTAATATTATT
>CAIGRB010022489.1:141110-213002 GCA_903798255.1 Fraxinus quadrangulata
GGGTGTGAAATCTTGTTCATTGTAATTTTCATCCATTGTGTCGAGTATTGCATAACAAACACGCCCAATAGGTCACATTCCGAGCTGTTATATAATGGCCTACAAGATGCGAAGGAATTAGATGCACTTACATTGTATGAAGGTGGGTTAAATTCCCAATACTCGGCGAAAGGGCACCAGATAATCCCACACTGGCCATTTCTCTGCAAACAGGGAGGGAAGAAATTGAAGCAAAACAAAAACATTTAAAATGAAAAAAAGAGAAGAAATTTGAAATACTTACAATGAAATAACAAAGCCCTCTGAAGAGCAACCGACCATGTTCCAAGTACAAGGGTCAACAGAGTTAATATCCCATCCATCTAATACATGTTTTTCATCTCTCATTTCTCTCTTAATAGACATTAGTGCAGCCACTGTTTGTACAGTACAAGAAAACCCAACTCAAGATTTCAATAAATTGATAAAGAGATATGTGTGTAAACTACTGAAATCACAGTGAATGAAAGGTAAAGCTTGCCTTCAAAGTTGACGCCTTTGGGTGAGAGAAGACTGAAGGAAGCACAAACCATAGCCACACAGGAAAAAAATTGCAACAGAATCAACTTCAAACTTCCCATTGGAACCCAAAAGACAGCAATTAAAGGTTGCTTTTCAGCCTTCTAACTTTCTGAGAGCAAAATTTGTCCGGTATATTTCAGTGTCTTTGACTTCGGATCAAATGAACAAAAAAGGGAAGAGAAAGAAAATGCAACCTTTAAGCCAAGTTATTTTGGAACAATATTTTGAAATAGTATATAGACGAAAAATGTGTAGATAAAAGAAAAATTATTGATGTGATGAAAAATATTATTTTATTAATGAATATAGGAAATGAATAGAAAAACGATTTTAACTTAGGCTTAAACACAGTCCAAAAGTCTCAAGATTCTTGCCAAAAATTTGTAGAAGTTAATTAGAATAATTGCTACTCATGCATTTTTAGAATTACAGTTTCTGTTTATCCTCGTTGTATTGGTACTCGACCCACCAGCATTTTCTAAAGCGGGAAAATTATTTTCCACAAAACATAGGGCGCGATGCAAGGGATTTTAAATACAAATTTAATTTAATAAAAAATTTAAAGAGCAGAAGTCTTGAGATTTGAACAATTGAACAAACTGTCGGCTTTCCAGTTTCCACTGGCAGACGGTGGATTCGATGCAGTAGGGCACATGATTATTGATTTTGTTAAAAAAAAAAAAATTTGACAAATTGACAACCATGTGAAATCATTGAAAAATGAAAAGAGAAAAAGGGCCAATTATATACTACCCCATCAACGTTGATATCAATTCTGTTAAAATTTTTCCATACTCGAAGCATTATTGTTTTTTTACAGAGGGACAAAACAGAAGAATGAGAAAAGAATGACGTTCTCTAATATCAACATTAATTTATAAGGCCACGTTCAATAGGTTCAATAACGTGACATTGTATTTAAATGAATCTATCTTTTAATATAATGTAATTACGTCCAAACCTGGTGCCAGATGAGAAAATGGACGACTGTTATTGGAAGATAATGGGCTCACGAGGCTGCGATGCAAAGAATAACTTGACAAAATTTCTTTATATTTCTTGGCGCAACTTAGTAATGCGCGCTTTTCTTGGCCCAAGAACTCGTGTTCACTTTTCAGTGCTTTGACTCTCTGCAAATGTGAAGGCCAATAAGAATCAATTTTTCCATCAGTACAGAAATGTTTCCACAGAAAAACACCAAAATACTCAGTCTCGCAGTGACCACATGCGAGAGTGATCTGGTGAGTTTATGTTGGTTTTGCTTCTGTACGTGAAGCAAATCTCAGCAAGAATTGTTGCTGTTCAAATACATTTTCACTTAAAATTTTTAGAGTCAGGCTATTTAATACTGATGCTACCACTCTCAAGTCTTAATTGTTCAATAAAATTAAAATATATTTTAACTCATTTGACAATCTAGGTGAGTAATATTAGCCTTATTTCGTTGTTATTTTTTTATTTACATTAAAATTGATTTCCGATGTCAGTCCAGAAATAGTATTAATTTTCGATCCAAATTATCCTGCCAAGCATCATTACTTGAAACATATCAACCTGGACACATTTGTAACGATGCATCACGGACTTTTGCGTTAATGACATGCTAGCATGGATCATATTGAGAGGACGATTGTGCACAAATGTCATTTTCTACAACCCTAAAAATCTATCCCAATGAATCTCTGAAAAGCTGTTATACGCAACAAAAGAACAAATCAGTAATAAGATAAAACGACAGAACGTCCATAATGGGAAACTGAAACTCAACACATAAGAGCCTGTTTGACAACAATTATTGTAGAAAAAAGAGTTTTGAATAATGATTTTTAGGAGTGTGATTCAAATGTGGGGAAATTTTTTTGGTACAAGTATAAAATATTTTATCGTGTGAATATTTTGTTGAAAATGGTTATGTAGCAAACTATAAAATAAATTAACGGTTGTTAATCAGGCTCTAAGTACATGTCAGTCCAGTAAGTTCTATGTGGAAAAAAGACTACCCCTAACTTGTTCCCAAGGAAAATTTAACTACACTGAATACAAATTACATAGTGCATTTGCAAATGCTCAATTTTCACTCTCCACGGAAAATATCTGGGTATAACTCATAACTTGTGATAACATGAGGGGTGAACGTTGACGAAGCAAATTCCAGTCTAAAATAAATATGGCCCTTTTCGTGGGTGGATGGAAGACGGGAACTAGTGTAGATATGGATTCTGATTCTGGTTGTACATGAAAAAGGTATAATCTAAACACGGAATGCAGGACTTAATCAAGTCACTTCTGCTCTCTTCACATTAGTGGTTATGACATTTGAATGTCAAGCTGCAGAACGAGAATGTCAACTCTAAGATCGTCTATCCAACTTTCTGTCACTAGATCGCCTATCTTCTGCCTCCTTCCTTCTCTGTTGCCTGCAATGATGAACACAGCATATTTAGAATCATTCATCTGCTAAATAAAAACAAGAAAGACATTTTTGACACAGATGTACATTTAGCAAGCACGTGCACTACATTTGGTTAATCTCAAGTTTAATACCCTTGTTTGATAATAAACTGATTATAAACAGCTCCCAAACATGATATATGGTTCAATTTTTCAAAGGTGTGTTGATAGATATTTTCTCCAACTACCAGAGCGTATGTGCAGTCACATAACCAAGCACATTGGAAAAGTCATTATAATACTAAGCACCCTAACATATATCCCATATGATATATACTAAAGATCTTCGAAAGCATAGTAGAGACAATTAAAAACTCAAGTAATGGTGTGCTTGTGCTAATAGGGGAAGAAAGAATCTTCTAGTCAAGGTAACTTCATTTCCAAAAAAGTGCTAAGGTTTTCCAATCCTAATAGAGTCTATTTGGGATGCTGGAAGGCTTCAGAAAGGTTAGTGTATAAATTCAACCAAGGTTTCGGTAGATTCTAATCTGTGAAAGTTACTATTTGCCTTGTCTCTCATCCTTCCTCTCCAAGATATCATTGTGGCACCCTTTAACTAGCTTTGTGGATTAAAATCTTACCAATACTACTGCAACTTATCAATTTGTACAAGTGAAAATATTGTTTTCCCATCTATGAGCTGCAATATAACAAAGAACAAAAAACAGGAATGACTTGCGAAAAGCTTACTTCTCTAAAGGAAAGCACAAAAATGTTAAGCTAAGGCATATTAGTTGTAAAATTCCACCATATATAATAGAGCTCCAACCCTGGCCCTGCCCGTTGGAACTGTGTATAATTTATTTTCTCAACCACAATAAATTCCAAGGTGATGATCTCTTATTTCCCTCCCTGGTATTTCGAAGTTGTAGAATGTCATGTAAACTCACTTTGAACCCAATCAAAAGTTAAAATCTTTTAATTCTTACAGAAATACAGAATTAATCAATCAGGTCTCTTCAAGAGTACTTGCACATGAACCTCTCTCATACACAGGACTACAAAATGTCAATTAGCCCAGGATATTCAATATTAGTCCATCTCAACGACAAAGGAGCATCAAGATTGGTAGTAAATGAACTACACATTATTGGACCAGACTGTTCAGCTGTTGTGTAAATCGAATTTCCTTTTATTATCCCTTTCAAAAGGAATTAGGGAAGGGGCAGTCACATGCAAGAGGGATGAACAGTCAAATTTAGATTAGATATGAAGAACTTACGCAAAAGCAGAATATCCACTACCAGCTTTAGCAGCAGATAACAACGCTGAATGTGTGTCCATGGTAGACAAAGAATCATGGCCTCCACCGATCAAAGGATTCCTTTGATCGCTGTCCACCTGAATTCAAAAGAATGCAGAGGATTTATCATACAGCAATTCAAATTTTACAAAAGACCTGCAGACTAGGTAAAAGTTAATAATAACCTTGTCCCACTTTGACTTTTTGTTCGGTCTACCATCCCGAGCTACAGCATCTACTGAAGCTTGAACTGCATTTAAGACACCACCAGAAACAGTGGGTAAGCCTGAAATAACCGAAGATTCAACAGAAAATGAGGAATAGCCTCATAGACCAGCTGCTAAATTTAAAACGCCTTCTTGAAAGAAAATTCATAGAAATGATAGGTGCTTAGTCACCTGGAATTGGCATGTTAATTTTTGGTGTAGGAAGAACTATTCCAGGCTGTGCTCCTCCAGAAATAAAATCTACTTTCTGATTCTTCTTCTTCTCTTGCTCCTTTCGCTCCATTTCACGCCTCATATCAGCCTCTACTCAAACAGAAAGGCCATCTTTAGTTTAAATCAGACAACAGTTGGCTAGATGAGGGAAGAAAAATTGGTAGCACAAAAATGAACTGAAGGCCAAAAAATACAAAGGAACATACTGCTTAACTAGAAGACAACAAATGAACAATGAGAAAGATTGATAGTAACCTATCCCATCATAGAAGTCACTTTTGTCATATCCATGAGGGTCAAATACATCTTTACTGAAGCACGATCCTATCTGATCAATATCTTGATAAGTCACTGCATGCAACAAAAAATCAGGGTTCCGGTATTCCTTTCGATTACGCACTTCTGCATTGAAACTTCTTCCAGTAGTTTTCTTTAGTGCAAGAAACCTGATTATCTTCTCCTGCAGCAACAGTACAGAAGTAAAAAATTATTCAAAGAATAGCCAATCAATAAGTTCTAGCTAGAGTAGAGGCAAATCATGTATACTATAGCTAAGAGAGAATAAACATATTGATCATATATTACTCCATCTAGAATTGAATGACTTGATTTGAATTCGCTGGCATTGATGATTGTTTGGGGGTCATATGTAATGTTGATTTATTAAATGCATTATCCAAAAGATATCATGATTACTAAGCATTTGTTTGCGAGAGATTATTTGAAGTGAAAATGCTGTTAAAAAGTAAGAAAAAGTTTTAGGTTCACTTGCAAAATTATTTTATTGAGTGCGTGTGGTTGAAAATTGAGTTTGAGGAATGATTTTCAAACAAGATGTGCCAAATAGATGCTAAACTTGATATGAAGTGTATTACCATATATGGTTTTTCCCAAACAGAGAGTAAATGAACAAAAATCTGAAAGCCCAGTCCTGTCCCTTCTTTTCCACCCCAACCCATGCACACGGAAGCCTAAGATTCCAGCGGTCATTCAGGAACCTTATATCCAACAAGGATTTGGAGCTCAGTAGAAACATCTTTTTCCACAGTAGACAAAGATCTTTGGAGTAATTGATGAAGTTACTGGGTGGTGCATCCATTTTCAAACATATCAATGCTTTTAACACAAAATGCCACCTCAGTAGTCATAAATATTCAGTATCTCCTCGACAATCATAATAAATTGAAGAGCCATAAGCTGCACTAAAAATGATGGCTTACACGAATAAGGCCTAAAGAAAACATGCGATGATGAAAACAAACTACGATATGTTTGAAGGATTGCTCTGCTTGAAGATCTTCAAACCAAAGCTATATTGTTTGGCTTATAGAATAGCATCTAAACAGTATTTAGTTAGCCTGCTATGTACTGTGAGTTCTGACAATAATTATGCATCACAGAATCCATTCAAGTAAAAGAAAAGTTCAGCTCTTATATAAAGAAGGCTGTCAAGTGGGCACTTACTTGCAGTTCTTCTGAGCATTTATTCTTTGGTGGTGGGAGAAGAAACTTATCCAGTGGATCAATCTCTTTTGGTTCTTCTGCAGAAACCATAACAGTGTCCTCAATCTCTGCAGCTTCAGCTTCAGCTTCGTTTGCAGCATAGTTCACCGCATCTGAATCTGACTGATCAATTTGTTTTAATAACTGAGGAGGTGTTGCTTGAGTGCTAGGTGTTGGGAGCCTAACCATTCCTGGTGATGTTATTTCTTGGAATTCACCTAGATATACAGGCAATTATACAAACACTATTAAAATATTGATCTATATTTCCAAGCAGTCTAGAGTCTTTTTCTGAACTACAAAAAGCAAATGAAACTTAAAATTTGGTATTATTGTTCCTTCACCAATATATACTATATCATAAACTAGTATATTGAAGAAAAAATTGTCACTCTTTTATCAATGAAAAACAAAACCGGATCATATACATCGTATCTGCTGTAAGTGCAGCAAGTAAGGTGCAAGTTGGAACTGCACAAAAAGAGAAGTCAATCACGTGTAAAGCTTATGCCATGTCAGACGAAGGCAAAATGCCTCAAATAACCAATTTAACCTTTACAAACACTCTTCTTACCCAATCTCTATAAAGGGATTTGCATTCTTTAATCTCTGTATCATTTCTCTGTTGGCAGTGAACTAAAATTAATGTATTTGTAATTATTTTGTGGAATTACTTTCATAAACTAACCCTCGTGCCATAGCCTTGAGGGAGAGGAAGAAAGAAAATTTACTTGTACCCTCTGGCAAGCAATGATTCTTTGGCTGTCATGAAAATAAGAGTAGAGATAGGGAGAGGAATAGTAATTTCACAAGAGAGTGCAGAAGGATATCCAGGGTTACCTTAAAAAAGATGAATGTTTATAATAATTGAGCTGCATTAATAATTACAACTGTGTTAGCTTTATCTTTGTATAAAACAGGGAGACTGTAAAGATGATGGCTTTTATACATATTAATAAAGAGTTAAATAGAAGAACTCCGCGATAGAACATGGTATTCTCTGGGGCTAAAGTGTAAAAGTAATATAATTCACATGCAATCCAACCATTACGAAGGACACTACCCATTAATACATATTATATATTCTTTTTACTCCAGCTATATGGCATTTTTTATGGTTCTATCTATTAAATCCTTCTCGTCTAATAGCAAATTATAATGTTTCTGAACTTCAAGAAGGTCAAAGCCACGCGTACCATTAGCTATTTGAAGCTCCTCCCCGTACTTTACCTGACCAGTTTCCATTATTTCACCTTCCTACAATTACCAATCACCAACCAAATTAATGAAATAAAATAAAAATAAAATATATATAAAGCCAAAGATATATAATTTTAGTACCTCGGCTTCAGGGGACATTGCCACTTCATCGTGTGCATAATCCACGATAGTAAGCATGTTTTTCCGGCTCTGAATCGAATTCAAATTCGAACCATCAGTCTGTTGCTGCTGCTGTTGCTGTTGAGGGGAAAAGAGAGACGGCTGCTGCGAAGTTGTAGTTGCGGAAGAAGAGCCACCATAATTTAAGGTCTTATTAGGGGTAGAATTGTAATTCAGACCTCCTCGCTCCTCTTGTCGCCAAGGAGTGTTTTCAGTGCCGGAATCAGAAGCAGCCACACTATTACTAACAGTGTCGTCCTCTTCTACAGCGGCGTCGTTTTGGGGATTTCCTTCTTCTTCTTGCTCTTTTTCTATATGTTCTTCGAGGTCTTCCATTTCATCATCCTCCTCCTCACCGTACATGGAGAGTAAAGCTATGCCCTCGGACGCTTTCTTCCCCGACGCCATCCCGAAAACGAAAACAAGGGTTTTTCGTATACTCAATTACACACGCTTTCTTGTTAATTTCTGCTTGATTGAGATTTGAAGAACGAAATTGAAGATTGCAGAATTAAAAGCTTCGGAGTTGAAATTTGGAACCCACGGGTTTTGTATGGGTGCTCAAAAGACGGAAAGCGGAGGCCACCGGGAGTAGTAATAGCGAGTCAGGTTAATCCGATATTTCAATTTAGAAATCCGAATAGCATAAAATTTCTCATAAACGTTACCCTTGTTTCAACCAATCCTAGGCATCATATGGGTCTTGTGTGTTATAATTAAAAATTATGGGGATACGAGTACAACAAAATGATAGATGAAGGATGGGAATGCCGCTCTACAAAATATTAGGCGCCCGGGTGGAAATAGCATTAGATTAATATTATTATTAAAAAAAATTAAAATATTTTATAGATATTTATAAACACCCTTATAAGATTTATAAGATTAATGATGTTGTATAAAACAAACTTGTAAAACATTACATAAATTAATAAAACCAATTTGTTTGAGCATTATCAAACTATTCAAAATTACCCTTTACTAAAAAATGTGTCGACAAATTCAAAAATACTCAAATGTTCCAATCAGTTCAAGCTACTATGCTCAATTATTCAAGATTCTTAATAATAAAAACAAGTGTCAACAAACTTAGAACCTACTTGGGAGATATTTTCATCCGAAATTTAATCAATTATTGTACCGTAACTGCAATTATTTTTTTACTTCATTTTCAATAAAAATCAGATACTAGAACCCACTTGCACTTTGCAACGGTATAAAATTTGATTTTAATCTTGTAAAAAGTGGAGTCGGATTGGGGCTTAAAAGAAGCATGTCGACTCCTGCTAATGTTCTCGTCATTTTCCATACGCTTTGAAAATGTTACGAGCTCTTGTGTAGGAGTGATTTTTTTATGGAAAAAATAATGAAAAAAAATGAAAAATATTTTTTTTTTTTGCACAATGTGTAGTTGAAAGAGTGAAAAAAAAAATTTTCAACAATCACTTTAGAACCAAGGCTAAATATTCACAGTGATTCAATTATTGAGCTTTAAGAACCAAAATGAAGATATTTTCAAGTTTGATTCTTCTATGAGAAAAGTATCAATTTCAAACAAGGGAAAAGCAAAAAAGAAGAATCATCGGGTTGTCTTCGTTTATTTTTAGAAGAATTTTATTAATGATTTCACCCGAACTAATTGATAGCGGTGAGTTCAATTAAGCTACTTGTATACCTATTGTTTACACATTTGTTGGCAGGTGATAAAGTATTACAATCAATATTTAAATTGCATGTCACCTCATGACTTGCCAAACTTTCAGTCAACATAGGCGTACAAATTTTTGTTGTAAAATACTAAAATGAGCACCAGTCATCATAGCATCTTATCATGGTAGGTCGGGAACAAATTTTTGTTATAAAATACTAAAATGACCACCAGTCACGAGTAGCATCTTATAATGGTAGGTCATCCTCTCTTTTTATCAATGTCATTATCATTATAATTAGAACAAACTAGCCGATTAAACAAAGAAAAGAAAAGAAAAGAATTGGTAATGTATCCAAGCGACCACTTCAGACTCGTCACTTCAATTTCAAACTGATTAGTTCATGCAAAATTTTCATTATTTTTTAATTTTTTAACATAAAGAGTGGATTTGACTTTCCAAATTTAGAGAGCCAATTCACTATCTATTCTTAAATTACAATTATTACATTTAATAAGTTACAAATTTCAATATTCTACTTGTTAAATTATTAAAACTACATTTAAATTGATTGGTCATTGACATTTTAAAAACTATGTTAAATAAAATAAGAGGAGAAATTGATAAATAATTCTTAAGAAAAGTAAAATGAAAAACCAAAATAGAGAGCATTATTGAAATGCATAAAAAAATTAATTTCTAAATTTAAAGATATTCTCTATAATATATAAGAGAATAATGTTATTAGCATTGAAGACTACCGGTAGTCTTCTTACGTGGTATATACGTGACGATTTGTGATTTGATACATTAATGTAGTAATTTTTTTTATTGATTTGTGTATCAAATCACAAACCGCCACATATATGTCACACATGAAGACTTTCGGTAGTCTTCACTATAAATATCATTACTCTATATAAGATATGCTCTATAAATGAAGAGTCTTTTTAAAATGCTCTTAAAAGTAAGCTCCAATAAACTCTTTATTTTGACTTTTTAAAATAGAGAGCTATAATGCTTGCATTTAATAAGTCACAAATTTTAATACTCTACTTCTTAACCTATTCAAAAATGCAATTAAACTGATTGATTATTGACATATAAAAATTTATTATATAAAATATAAGAAGAAATTAATAATTTTTTATTGATAAGAGTAAAATTAGAGAGTCAAAATAAAGAGCATTGTTGGAGGGCATAAAATTTTTGACTCTCTAAATTTATAGATGCTCGGTGTAATGTATAAGATACTCTTTATAAATAAATAATCACTTGAAGATGCTCTAAGCCTATGTTTGGTGGTTATTTAACGTTGTTTTGAATATTGAATTTTTTGAGAATGTTTGGTTAAAAAGTAAAAAAATATTTTGGATTTACATATTGAATATTTTATTTTTTGAATGTATGTTTAAAAATAAGTATATTGAAAAAAGAGTTAAAAATAGAGAAACAATATACACTGTTATTAACATCAAAGATGACATTTTTTTCTCTGTGTCAAAAATTGACAGTGATATGAAAGAGTGTTGGAAAATTAAGTCCTTATTTGAGCTTCATTATTTGAAAAAAATTGATTTTGGAGAGTATTTTTTGAAGAATATGTGATTAAAAAGTATGAAATTTTTTTAAATTTATGTGTAATATTATTTTATTAAAAAATTTACAGTTGATAAGAGGAGAAAAAAATGAATTAAAATTTAATAGTACAGTTAAACCCCTGTTTGAACCACACTATTTTCACGAGAATGCATTTTTTTGTTTGATGTAATGGAGAATATGTGTTGAAAAAGAAGAAAAAGTTATTGATGTAATGAAAAATATTATTTTATTAAAAATACGTGATTAAAAATAAATAGAAAAATAAAAATAAAAAAATAATGTGACTTAGATAAAGGCTAAGCCCCTGTTTGAAACCCATTTTTTTCCTCATTCTAATTCTCATTATTCATTTCAACCACACATTCTATCAATAAAATAATGTTACACATAAACCCAAAAATTTTCCTTTCTTTTTAACCACACAATCTTCCATCAATCACTATTCCAAAATTTTTTTTTCATCCAAAATGGGTGTCAAACAGGGGCTAAGTGTGTGTCAAAGTGGATGTAAAAACCAATGTACAAGATTGTTTGAAAAAAAAAAAAAATTTGAAATCAAACGTGGTCGCGCGTAGACGGGATCTCAACTCCAGTGATGAAAAAGAGAGCCGGTACAGACGCACAGTCAATATCTTATTACCGTACACGTGACACCAGCTGTTTACGTTATAAGTTTCTTTACATCTATACCCTCACCGTCAATACGCCGTTAACGTCCGTTTCTTTTAAAATTCGTAGAAACGCAAACAAACAATTAAAGTAAAAAACCAAAAACGGAACACCAGCTCAAACCTAGAAGCCCCCACCCACTCATGGCAGAACCACCACTCCCAAAATAGGGCCTTTTCTTCTTAGAATTTGAATTGAAATTAGCGATTTCGGGAAAAGCTTGAATCCATGGCTGCTGCTGCACCCACGGCAATGCGAAGAGCAAAACAGAAAGAAATCCAGGGTTTGTTATTAGGGAGGTATGAAATCGGGAAACTATTGGGCCACGGGACGTTTGCGAAGGTTTACCATGCCAGGAATGTTAAAACGGGGGAAAATGTAGCGATCAAGGTCATAGACAAGGAGAAGATCCTTAAGATTGGCCTTATAGCGCACATCAAACGTGAGATCTCGATATTGCGAAGAGTTCGGCATCCGAATATTGTACAATTGTTTGAGGTTATGGCAACTAAGTCAAAAATATTTTTCGTTATGGAATATGTTAAAGGAGGTGAATTGTTTAACAAGGTTGCAAAAGGCAGGCTTAAAGAAGAGGTTGCGAGGAAGTATTTCCAGCAGTTGATTTCTGCGGTGGCGTTTTGCCATTCCCGGGGGGTGTATCATCGGGATTTGAAGCCGGAAAACATTTTATTGGATGAGGATGGGAATTTAAAAGTGTCCGATTTTGGCCTCAGCGCTATATCTGAACAGATAAAGCAGGATGGCCTTTTCCACACTTTTTGTGGGACGCCGGCATATGTGGCGCCGGAGGTTCTGGCCCGGAAAGGTTATGATGCAGCCAAAGTCGATATTTGGTCGTGTGGGGTGATACTCTTTGTGTTAATGGCAGGCCACTTGCCATTTCATGATCAAAATATTATGACTATGTATAAAAAGATATATAAAGGTGAATTTAGATGTCCAAGATGGTTCACACCGGAATTGATTCGATTTTTAACCCGTTTGCTCGATACTAATCCAGAAACCCGGATCACAATCCCAGAAATTATGAATAACAAATGGTTCAAAAGGGGTTTTAAGCACGTGAAATTTTATATCGAGGATGATAAATTGTGCAGTGTTAATGATGATGGGAATGATGACGTGGAGTCTTTATCTGATCAGTCGTTATCCGAGTCTGAGTCTGAATTGGATACTAGAAGGAGGTTTGCTAGTCTTCCGAGGCCTGCTAGTTTGAATGCATTTGATATTATTTCTTTTTCTCGTGGTTTTGACTTGTCTGGATTATTTGAGGAGGGAACAGATGAGGCAAGGTTTGTTTCAGGGGCACCTGTTTCAAACATCATATCCAAATTGGAGGAAATAGCGAAGGTGGTGAGCTTTTCAGTAAGGAAAAGGGACTGCAGAGTGAGTTTGGAAGGGTCAAGGGAGGGTGTGAAAGGGCCATTGACAGTTGCAGCTGAGATATTTGAATTGACACCATCATTGAGAGTCGTGGAGGTGAAGAAGAAAGGAGGGGATAGAGTAGAGTACGAGGATTTCTGTAACCGGGAACTGAAGCCGGGTTTACAAAGCCTTGCGCTTGGCAGTGCTGCTGATTCTTCATACTGACCTTCAGACACAGAATAGATGTAGAGAAAGAAGAGGGGAAAGGGTATGCTCTTTTCTCTCTCATTCACAATATTGTGTGGCTTTTTAATGTAGTTGTTTGTTACTTTTTTTCGTTTTCGGATGTACCTTTGATTTTGCTAAGTAGTTAAGCTCAAATGTTGTCTGATCTTGTGTTTTTACTCTTCGTTTTAGAGTTTTAGTAGGTTATTTAAAACTATATAAATAATGAAATACAAAGCTGTACTAATGTTTGCTCCTTTGAGTGAATTGACTTTCTCTTCCTGAGTTATTTGTGATGATAATGAAGAAATAAAATTGCCCCTTTTTTGACTCCTACTAATTAACTGTCCGTCTGTTGCCAAATGCAGATGCTATAAAAGATATGTAATAGTTTTCGAAATGTCGTTATATATAATTATATCTGCGCTGAAGACTTAATGTATATGCAGATGTCAAATCTATTCATTTTATCGATTTGTCAAACTCTAGACTTTGTATTCTTTGTTTTGATACTGGGGGTACCTTTATCACAACTCATTTTTGAAAAAAAAATAAAAATTCTTGATGAAATATGCTCTTTGAAGAAGAGACATGCATTCAATAGCTTATGTGTCCGAGTAGAGACTTGGATTTAGCAGCTGTAGAATATCAAGTTTATCAGCAAGAGATAGATGGTGGCTACTTCAATGAGGCTATAAATCCAAGATTGGTTGGACCAACATATAGAATTGAGTTGTATAGTTTGGAAGATTCTGATTCCAGGACCCTAGTTCCGCTTAGAATTTCAGTTCATTTGATGAGAACTAACATTTGAAGATGGAAATTAGGTTATCAGTTCATTGGTTATCTCTTATTTCCTAGGTGGAACCTGGACGAGAGAATATTATTGAATAATCTTATGATTGCTAACATTGGTATTTTGTTGTGAACAATGAAGTTTGTCCTTCCCATTCATTTGTAAGCTTCTGTGAATATACCACTTTTCTCTATCCCCTTCAGCAATTTTTCTTGGAATCAAAATTATTAATGGCTTGATTCTGGAGAATGCATAATAATCTATAGAGATGCAAAAATCGAGTACATACTCTTGGGTTTGAATTTTTTTCACAATTGATGTCAATGGATTAGTCTGTCTTGTAGATTTTTCTTTATATCTGCTTTCTCTTCTTGATTTATGTTGGCTCTTAATTCCATCTGCAATCATTATTTTTGTCAGCAGTTAGTTTTATCAACAAATTTGTGGAAGTCATGGGCCGGTCCGATTCGACATTAATTGGACGCAAACTGAAATTTAGTTATTCTATCCATATTGGGTGGATGCTGTCATCCGTCCTACCTTTCCAGGATTGGAATCATTGACAACTTTCTTAATGTGACCAAAACAAGGGAAGAATAGATTTCTCTTCCCCTTCTTCTATACTCTTGTGGGAAAGGCACATGTATCTTTCCATGGGCAATTTCATTGTCTATAAACATTTAAGATGAGGGACCATTTACATTTTTGGATCAAGCAGTGGATTGTGAGTCATTAGGATTTTCTCCAATCCAGTAAGCAGATAATTGTTACACTCTTAGCAAAAATCTAGCAACCTTTGTATATCTTTTGTACACTTGGCACTTCAGTATCACCTAATAGTGTGTTAGAAAATGATTAACATAGACGACCTCAAATTTGCTAAAAATGATGTTTACTTGAATTTGCTTAGCTGTAGATTATTTCCCAGACTTCCTTGCACTTGATAAGGAGGGTAGGTGGGAGGACTTGTAATCCATTTGGAAAGAACTTATAAATGACTTAATTTATATATAGATAGAAATGAGTGATGGATAACACTTGGAATGTCGGGTTGAAAATGAAGTTTGATGTATATACAAGAAAATTATGAAGTTTATCAATCTAGATACTGCTTGAATTTATGTACTGCCATGGCCTTGCGGCATTAGCAACCATGCCCTTTTCTATTTCCTCCTTTCTTGTCCAATATGGTTAAGCTTATTTTCCATTTTGGCCATTTTCTGCTGTGTTTGTTCTTCATTTTTTTGTCCTTTTCTTTTTAACCATGCAAGTGCCCCTTCAAAAAGTCAAAATTGGTTCTACTTTTTGGTAGGAATTGACAGATGGTTTCACCTTTTGTTTTCCAGTCTCATAAGCAACATGCCAACATCAGACAAACTATATTGGCTTCAATAATTCATCCAGGTAGGCGATCTGTATTGATGTTAGTTAGGTGGACTTGATACAACACAAAAACTAGAATATTTTTCAGAAAATCCTTTTTCTTGTACATTTATTTTTAGTTTCACTTTAATAATCATATGATTTGAGGGTTAATTTCATAAACGGTCAAATTACTTGAAAATTACAAAACAGTCATTAAAGTTCAAAATTTGTAGAAATGGTAGCTGAAGTTTCAAGCGGTTTTAAAAATGGTCACTGAACCTAGTTTTAGGACTATTATGTTTTAATTCAAACCTAAAGCGTCAAAACACGTGGACATAGAAGTTTGAGGACTTCAAGTGCAAAATTCAACTTAAAATCCCCCAAACCCAGACCACCACTTTTCATGTCTCATTTCATCATTTTTCATGCCCCATTCCACCACTTTTCCGTCACCAAAACTATCGGAGTAAAACACCACCTTGAAGCTCTCGTTACCTTCGATGCCCTTTATGTAACCCACTTAGAGGTGGCAAACGAGTCGAGCGGCTCGTCGGCTTGGCTCGTAAAAAATGAGCTGCTCGGTTGGGACGAGCGGCTTGTCGAAATTTTTTTTTTTATAAAATTTATTTGAAGGTTATACCTAGTTAAAAAATAAATTTTTTTTTGACGAGCTCACGAGCTCGGCTCAGCCCACGAGTAACGAAGCTCGGCTTGTTACAAACGAGCTCGAGCTCGGCTCGTAACGAGCTCGTGCTTATACGGGCCGAGCCGAGCCGAGCCGAGCCATTGACATCTCTAAACCCACCTAAGAAACCCCCCTAACTCTAACTATGGTGGTCGGAATTTCGTCTCAAAGTAGGCATTTCGCACAGTGGGGCAGTTTTGTGTTGTGCGAGAGGCCCACTTTGGGACGAAATTCCGGCCACCATGGTTAGAGTTAGGGGGTATCTTAGGTGGGTTACTTAGAGGGCAGCGGGGCTTCAAGGTGGTGTGTTGGTCCGGTGGTTTTAGTGGTCGGAAAGTGGTGGAATTTCGTCCCAAAGTGGGCTTCTTGCACAATGCAAAACTACTGACGGTGTGAGAGGCCCACTTTGGGACGAAATTCCGGCCACCATGGTTAGATTTAGGGGGGGTTCTTAGGTGGGTTACGTAGAGGGCAGCGAGGGCTTCAAGATTATGTGTTGGTTCGGTGGTTTTGGTGGCCAGAAAGTGGTGGAATTTTGTCCCAAAGTGGGCCTCTCGCACAACACAAAACTGCCGACTGTGCGAGAGGCTCACTTTGGGACGAAATTCCGACCACCATGGTTATAGTTAGGGGGGTTCTTAAGTGGGTTACGTAAAGGGCAGCGAGGACTTCAAGGTGGTATGTTGCTCCGGTGGTTTTGGTAGCCGGAAAGTGGTGGAATTGCGTCCCAAAGTGAGCCTCTCGCACAGCACAAAACTGCCAACTATGCGAGATGCCCACTTTGGGACGAAATTCCGACCACCATGGTTAGATTTGGGGAGGGGGGGTTTTTAAGTGGGTTACGTAGAGGGTAGCGAGAGCTTCAAGCTGATGTGTTAGTCCGGTGGTTTTGGTGGTCAGAAAGTGGTGGAATTTTGTCCCAAAGTGGGCCTATCGCACAACACAAAACTGTCGACTGTGCGAGAGGCTCACTTTGGGATGAAATTCCGACCACCATGGTTAGAGTTAGGGGGTTCTTAGGTAGGTTACGTTGAGGGCATCGAGGGCTTCAATGTGGTGTGTTGGTCTGGTGGTTTTGGTGGTGGAAGGGGGCGCGAAAAGTGGTGGTCTGGATTTGGGTTTGGGTTTGAGTTTGGGGGATTTTAAGTTGAATTTTGCACTTGAAGTCCTCCATCTTCTATGTCCACGTGTTTTGGCGCTTTAGGTTTTAATTAAAACATAATAGTCCTAAAACTAAGTTCAGTGACCGTTTTTGAAACCGAGTGAAATTTCACTGACAATTTTTGAAAGTTTTGAATTTTAGTGACCGTTTCTTAATTTTCACGTAACTTGAGTGACCGTTTGTGAAATTAACCCTATGATTTGATTTAGCTCACCTTTAATAATATTTTATTTTTATTTTTGGCACTACAACAACGGTTGGAGTCGTCATTTACATTTGTTGTGGTTACTATGGAGTTTCGTCTTCTATAATCGAGTAAGAAATACTTCTAATAATAGTACAGATTATTTATTGTACTTTCTTTTTCCAAATAAATTTTTGCACATTATGTTTATTCAAGTAAAAACTGAAATTAAGCCTATGTTTGTCAATCATTATTCAGCGAAAATGATTTTTGAAATAGTGAATTTTTGGAGAATCTGTGCCCCATCACCGCCCGTGAGGAACCCGTTCATAAAACCTCATTTTGACATTTTAAGCAAAATTGTACAAATTTATATAAAGGAATCCTCATCTTATCAATGAAAAATGGCCAAAGTATATAAATTTCCTTTAGATGATTTCAATATGTTGAAAAATCTCAATTTTCTTCCACTTTAAAGACATTAAATTGTTGAGCAATAAATCAGATCCTAGATAACCACATTGTTATTAAGTCTTTGTATGATAAACATTCTTTCAAAATATATTTTTTCAAAACTCATTTTCAACCATACATTCTTCAATAAAATAATATTTTTTACCACATCAATAACTTTTCCTTACTTTTTAATTATATATTTCTCATCATATCATTATTTAAAATACATTTTTTCCTCAATAATATCCATCAAATAAACATTTATTCGATCTACCATTGAAGTTGGATATTAAAGGTAAAATTCTAACTCTTTCATGCTAATATATCAAATCCTGAATAAACATATATGGTAACGGATTACATTTAATGTACAGTGGTTGACATGGGCGAATCCAGTAGTGGGGTACACTAGGCTATAGCCCACTGTTGTCCAAGCCCAAATGCATTAAAAATTTGAAAAAATTCATAAATCTTACTTTAAATATACAGTATTTCAAAAATAAGAAAAATAACTTTTAAATTTCAAAAATCAGATATATATATATATATAAAAAATAAACTCACCCCACCTCCATCGCCGATGTCGCTCCGACGACCGTCCAGCGACTTCTCCGATTTCAGCGACCGTTCCGGCGACTGCTCTGATTTCTATGAGTATTCCGATGACTGCTCCGATACCAGTGACCGTTCAGCCATCGATTTATTCTAGCAACTGCTCCGATTTCGACAATTGTTTCAACTCCGACAATTACTTCAAACCATAACTCTACAAAAAAACATGTGACCCGTTTACATTGATTTGTGACTTATAATTAACCTATGAATGTGATCTGTGACCTTAACGACTGTTTACATTCACATAATATTTCTCGATCACGAATCAAAAATTTTATAAGTCACCGATTATTTCGAGATCACAAATCAATAATTTTATAGGTTATAGATTATTTTATTGGTCACGGATAAAAAAATTACAGGTCACAGTTATCTATCAGTCACATATTTTCAAATTTATTGGTCACTGATTAATTTTTAATCACAAATTATCGAATTTTAAGGTCACAGTTAGTTCAAATAGTTGGTCACATACACCAAACACCCACCAAATTTTATAGGTCACAAATTTGTTCGAGGTTACAAATATTTTTTTATCGGTCACAGATTAATCAATATAATGGAAACAAACAACAAAATAATATGTGACCACCACCTCACCACTGTCACCTCCTACAAATCGATGGTTGAACAGTTATCGAAAAATTCATCGACATCGGAGCAGTAATCGGAATAGTCGTCGGAATTAGAGCAGTCGTCGAAACGGTCGCCGGAATCGGATCAGCAGCCGGAACTTTAGGTAATTGAAAATCCATGGCCTCTTTGACATATACTACAGTTTTATGATTTATGAATGATTTTCTTGGGCTATTTTTGAAATTGTTTTGGACTCGAATTGCTTGTTCAATTTGTTTATTTTTGCAAACTTATACAGTTATACTCAATTTGACGTATTTTAATAATTTTTATTTAACTATGATTGAGTGAAAATTGGGGAAAAAAGTTGTGATTTAGCTATAATTTTTATCTGTTCACATGTGATGCAGTGATGAGGGACATTTAGAATTGTCAATAGGCCATAATTTTTATTGGAGAATTCTCAGTGCTTGACAAAATTGGGTGTTGATGGATATGTATATCTTTGTATGTAGAAGTAGAGATAATCGTACTAAATTTTCTAGTTTTGTCTTGGTGAAAATGCTTGTCATAGGTAACAACCGTAATAGGTAACATTATATTACAATTTTTCTTGTTATATAAAAATTTTATTCAAACATTAAATTTTAAAAATTTTTGCCCCCCGTAGCTCCGCCCCTGGTGGTTGAGTTGTTTAGTATTTTTTCTTTACATTAAAATACTTCACTTTGTAACTATAACGGATATGTAACTAAAACTGATCAATGAAGCGTAGTTGAATTATTGTCAAGCCATCATTTCCCTTTATTTATAATCCTCGACTTTAACAATGTTTTCGATGAGCAATCATCAATTGTAGGACAAAATGAAATATTTCTGTAATTCTAAGATAAACTAAAAATCTCTAAAAAGATAATCGTAACAACGTATGAAATTATTATGTTATTGATAATGCAACAAGCTTGACTAACGGTCAAGTACTTATCGCATTCAACTTAATAGAATATTGAAATTGCTAGAGTACAAGTCATCTAACTCGTTAAAATGGTCGAATTGATGAAAGTGTCTTTATGTGGGAAACATATGTAAGTTAAAAGATAAAATTGAGCAACATTTCACCTTAATATTTAAAGTGAGCTATTTTAGACCTTTAAACATTAGTTATTTTAGGACTATATTGGTAATATTCAACAAGATATTAAAATGCAATTAAAATATATAGTCATCTATTTATAAAAGGAAAAATTGCAGTAGTAGTTCTTAATCTTTTCAATAATTGTACTTTATCATAACTTTCAATTTGTGCCAACGAAAATTTATAATCTTTCAAAAATATGTAGCTAGGGTCCAAACGGAACCATCCATTTGATCGTTAGTTGACTAACAAAAGTGAATTTTGATTAATTTTGACTAAATCGAAATAGGTAAAATGGTAACCTTGTTATTTTATACATAAAATGAAATCCTTTAAAAATCAGAAATAGAATAAAACAAAATAAGCTAAAAAGAGAAAAAGAGAGGAAAAAAAATGAATCGTTAGCATTGCCACCCACAGACCGGCATCACTGTCGACACATCCTCCCCTCCATCATCGCAATCACCATCAAATACCACACTTAAACTTTAGCACCACCACCATAAAATCCACACACCAAAACCACCAAAAATCACCATCACTTGACCTCCATCTCGGAACCTATTTACACCACCATAATTATTTTTCCCCCATCTCACCACCAAGCACCAAAACTACATAAACTCATGAAATGAGACATCAATTTCACAAAAAATGGTGGTCTAAACTGAAGAAAAAAAATGAGAGATATAAAAAGTGTATCGATTGTTTGTCCAAATTTTGTTGACAAAATTTTGTTGGACACCTAGATTGTGGGAGTTGACTGGTGATAGGTAGTAATGGTGGGTGTGATTGGATGAGTTGTTGGCAGTTTTTAAGTTCACGAGTTGGGGGTTTTGGGTGGTTATTTGGCCGACCTTTGGTGGAGTTTGGGATCGTGGTTGGGTGGAATGTGTAGAGGAGAACGGGGACTTTCCAGTGATGTGTGTGTCTCATGATTTGGGCTGTGGTGTTGGCGACGTGAATGTCATGCCTGTGGTGGAACATTTTCTGTGTTGGGTTTGGTTTTGGGATTAGGAGGGGGAAAGATGACACGGTTTTGGTTTTTAAATTTTTTATTTAATTATTTTATTTTGTTTTAATTGTTTTATTATATATAATATAAATTTACTATTTTAATCTTTAAAAATTAGTCAATTTTTTTATTATTGGTCTACTAACGATCAAATGAATGGTCTGGACCTCAGCTGCATATTTTTGAAAAGTTAGATGCTTTTATTGGCACAAATTAAAGATTAGGATAAAGTTTATAAAAATGAAAAGATTAGGGACTGCTGCTGTAATTTTTCCATTTATAAAATTTGATGCATCATCTTTGAGAAAAAAAAAATAAAAAAAATTGAGTAAAATGACAGAAATTTCTTTTCCATTTTTGGTGGGTTGGGGGTTGCCGTTTGTGTTAGGGATTTCTGCAATTTGGGGTGCAAGAGAGAGAGAGAGAGAGTTGAAGAAACAATGTTTTTGGAGGGAGAGAGTTTTCTCTTTTCCCCTTCTTTCAGAGAAAAGATGGTTGAAGAGAGTTTCCTCCTCTGAGATCATCCTGAAAATGGCAGTCCAGAAAAAATAAAAATGAAAATTCACAAACAAACCCGAAAATTTCATTTTTATTAACTTAGTATCTATATTTTTTCTTTCAAGCTGCCATTTAAGTGTCAACTAAAAAATTTCATCTACCACCCTTCTGGAAAAGGATTTCAAATTAGGAAAGAATTCATTGTTTATGTTGGTAGTATATTTAAGTAGATAAATACCAACTTAACGAGTAAAATATTGACAAATAACGTATTTGTAGCACCGATACCGTATTTGCAAGATGTATACCGTATTTGCAGGATGTATACCGTATTTGCAGGTCAGATTATCACTATCAAGAAAATCGGAACCAGAAAATTCGATAGAGATACAGTACTGTAAACAATGCAAATGCAGTATGTAAAATAATGATTTTTCTCCTTCCTTTTCGTGTATCTGAATTGTGGAAAAACGGTTATAATATATAGACTTTTAACTCCCCAAAAAATCTATCCATTAATTCATTGGCAATAACTACATGAGATTCAAACGTTTTGGACATTCATGTGCGTAGGTCGAGCTCGCTTACGAGTTCAACTGTTCAAGTTCCGAATTCTATTTCGATTCGTGATTTGCACCACTGTGCGCGCACGTGGAGAGAGCATCTATGCTACACATGATCACACTATTCCAAAGTGCAATTCTATATAAAGCTATTTTTTGCTTTTCTCATTTTCTTATATGGGACAACCATTAATTGGTTTCCTTTCAACACATAGATTTCTTTCGATGGGCACACTTTGAGCTCCAATTTTTCATTCACCTAAACATCATTTTTTGCAAGTAAATATATGATTTCGATATTCTCACTGAGGAGAACACAAATCAACTTTCATATTTCAAAATGAACAACCGGTCCCACTCAAATTTAGCTCCAAAGTCAGCTATAAACCCATTTTTCCAACAGTTTCATCATCGACTTCTCTTTTAAGCATTCTTATGGTGAGTTTTCATAATGAATTTCTTTACCTATTGTATCCTTTTGATTTTTCTGTCATTTAGAAGAATCAAGATTGTTAACTTTGGCACCTTTCTGTATTTTTCAGTTAAAATTTAAATCTTGGAGATAATTCATCGAGCCAGGGTATGCAAATGTTGGTGAAAACAGAGCTGTTATGTTCCTAATTTAAATATTGTTGAGAACTAGGGGAACCCAATTCTGTCAATTGGATCAAGAGGGTTAACACAGATTCTTTTATTTGCTATATAGATTGGACCTAGTGGTGAGTTTGTGCCATATGATTTTCTAGGTTCTGTATGATTAAAAAAGTTGTTGGGTTGCATGATTGGAGTTATTTATGAGTAATTTATAATTGTTTGGAGGGTAATTTTGCTCTAGGAAGCTGACCATTTTGTTTAGCACATTGTAAAGAATTCGAGCTGTTAGTAGAAACCGTAATTGCCTCCACCAGCTCTACTACTGTTCGACAAGCTATGGGGGTGAGTTGGACAATTTATGGAATCCAGTTATCATGTTTCCTTCTCTTGATTATTGTTTTGCAAATTCACGTGTGTTTCTCGCTCAATCCTGAAGGTAATAATGGATTATTTGACTTTACTAATTATCCCTCCAACCCCACCCCCGGCCAAATTGTGAATTTTGAAGCTTCGAGTGTCATTGTTGACAGTGATGCAAATGGAAATGCAGGATTAGCGGTGTTGGACTTCCGAGCAAGGGTCGATTCTGATCCATATGGAGAATTAGCAAATTGGAATATTAATGATCCTGATGTGTGCGTGGTTGGGCGTTCATTGTCTAGACGGTAAAGTGCAAATTCTGTAAGTGCCTATTATTTGTTCTACATTTCGATGTAAAATTAGTAATATCCAAGAACTTTAGGTGGCTGTCTGAGATTCTGAGTTGATGCAATCTTGCTTCCAGTCCCTTGAACTAGTGGAAACTAGCTTCGTCCTATCCCCACCAAAAAAAAGGAAAAGAAAAGAAAGATAATAACCACGCCCCATTGATAATCTAGTGTCAGAAGGGCTTGTTTTTCCTTATATTCTTGGTCAGTAGAGGTCTCGTTCTTATTTCTCAACTAGTAGAGGAGTCATTCCAGTAGATTGGCCATTCTTAAATTCTTGGTCACTAGAGGGCTTGTTCTTCTAATTTTCTAGATCCTTAGTGGTCTTAATCTTGAATTATAGACCCCCTGATGTCGATAAACACTATTGTTGTGATGTACAAAAATGTATATTCCTGATTTATATGTTTTTGTTCTTTGTATTGGGATCTCAACGGATGTTACTTGGAAGGAGTGTTGGCACCAGAGCTTGGAAATCTCTCTCATTTACGATTTCTGTGAGTATCAAATTTGTTTCTGTTCAAACTTTTGTTAAAATTGCAAGGTTTCAGCTTGCAGTTCCTGAAATCGTTTGGAAAGTAGTAAACACCAGATTCATACACACAGATATCCCGTTAAAAAATATCTGTAGCTGGCTGCCTGTCCGTATGACACTCATTTACTTGAATATTAGTGTCCTGAAACATCTTTTCTCGCTCTGTAAATAACGTGTAAAAATATTGATGTTGCTTGGCTCCAAAACTTTTGGGCAATATAGTGTTTCAGTGTAACTTCTTCTGAAAAGCAACCAATTTTATTTAAAGAAATCACGTCATGAGAGGCACATGTCCCTAATGCTCTCTTTGTTGTGCCTGTAACAAATCCCATGCTGCTTCTTGTCTAAGAATCGGTGTTCCTCAATAGTCCAACAGTTGTTACTCATCTCAATTTCTTTCTTTTGAGCAAAAAACTGGAATGATTTATATTGTAAAAACCAGTGGATGACACAGTACGGAATCGAATGTTGATCGTTAACCATTGATCATCGATAATCAGCGATCGTAAGAGCGATATCATTTATTAATATTTAATTTTTTTTCAATATATATGTAAATGCACTAAAATGTAAAATTTATATATATTTTTTATACAATACAACCCAAAATCATCTCATAAGTATGTTATCATAACACCATCCCTGATATTAAGATCATATGACTCGATGGGGGATGTTTCCCATCAGAAAGAAGATCATCCACATTAAATTGAGTTCGAGACTTCTTTGTGTTATTTAACCATTCACGTGCTCGACTAGAAGCAGTGACGAGATTAGATGCACAACTAGAAGGAAAAGAATTAGGTATAGATTTTCGTTTCGGTTGAAAAAATTGTCCATAATCTGCAAAAATCGTTTCAATTATGGTATCAATTGTTAAAACTTAAAATCACTCCAACAATCCAATACTCGTTACACTCCAACTGTCTAGTCCAACAACAGGCAACATCTTGACAAATCACAAATTCATACATAATTTTCACTTTTCACTAATTATTAATCACTACTCACTAGTTACTAGTGTAAAATATGATTCACAAATCGAAGCCACATCAACTCATATTTCTCTTCGTAAAACTGTAAAAGGCAAGAGATAGGCTAGCCTACCACTAATGGGTGAAAAACTAAAAATTGAAATGCTAATCTTCTTAATTCTTGTTGTTTTCTCCAAATTCATAAAAAAAAAAAAAAAATTTAGATGAAACGGAAACGGAAAGCCTAGAAGAAAGGGCCAAAACAAAATGGCAAAACTAAAAAAAAAAAAGGGCCCAATCTTTTTTAAATATCCAACTCTCTCAGCCAAAAACAAAAGGGCCAATCTAAAAAAAAGGGTCCAAACTGAAAATATTTTTTTAACATTCACTGTGGCTGCCTTGTTGGATAACTGGATTGAGCTATAAGCTGCTTGCATTACCATTGGCATTAAGATGGAGATTTGTTGGATTGTGATGTCAGATCCAATCCATATAATTAGGCTATGATGAAAATGGTCTATCGGCCCAACTTGCTATTGCCAAATAATTTCTTTTGAAGAGGACCAGTGAAACCCAGTCCAATACCAAAGCCTAGGTTCTTAATTTTGCATTTCAGTTGTTCGACTTTAAGTCTCCCTAGTGTGAGAAGTTGTAAGTCAATCTGAACCATCGATTTCTCTTCTGATCTACAATGGAACTGAATGGTATATATATGCATTGTGTGTATCTCAACCCTAATTCATTCGATTCATTTTATCTTTTGTGTGATGGTTTTTTTCGAGAGTGTTCGGTGTTAATCTCCCTTTTCATCTTTCTTTTTTGGTTGGATGATTCTTTGAGTTTCTTGGTGAAATTAGAAGTCTGAGCGTTCTTCTTTCTGTGGGAGTGTGAATCGATTGCGGCGAAGTTGAGTTCTTCTAGTTCGTAAAAGAGACTGCAACTTGCCGGTTCTTTGTGAGGGTTATTGGATGAATCTGTGGCCTCTATGTTGATATAGACGGGCATAATATTCTAAGTCTAAAGTTGATTGAAGATTTGATGCAAGTGGTTGGTTTTTTGGTTTGTATAGTTTTGATGTATTAGTTGATCGGTTAAAATCTTGAACGATATGTGTAATATTGGATACGTGTGAAAATAAAATTAAAATATTTTCTTGCATAAACTTTTGGATGGTCGTTGAAACTAGAAAGGGAACATTGAAATAATCCACAATATTAGGGTCTTGCATGTTCTGTTTTTAGTGATATAAAGGCAATAAACCTATTCACCGTGGAGATGACACGAAGGAAATCTGCATCCAGCAATGCGCTTTCAAATTAAGTGGTTTAATGTAGTGTAAGAAAAGGAAAGATTTGACTTCAAGCCTTGTCCACGTCAGTTAACATTTTAGGAATTGGGAATTTGACTACGCGCTTTTGTTTTTGAATCATGCTATAGGTACAGAAAAATTATATAGAATTTATATAGGAATTTGAAATGGGTTTACATTCAAAATTGGGAGAGGGAAAACAACGCAGTGATGGATAGGATTGAACAATTTCAAATTCCTGTCAACAATATATAGAAATTTTTTGTACTTATGGAATAATTCTTTGTTTTCACTGTTCTGTACAACGGTACAATTTTACAGTTTTCAATCTTTTAATTTTGTAGATCCGGTCGATGTATTTAATTTTATTTGTTTCAATAATACTGAATTATGATCATTTAATCATTATAAGGTCTGTTGGAGAAGAATTGTGAGGATTTTACCATTTCTACAAGAGAAATGCACAAGGATTTTATGGATGTTACGATTGCAGCACTTGTATGATTTTTTTTTTGCTCAACACCCAATGAAAATTTGCAAAGCACCCCATGCACATAACATTGTTCTAATTTTAATTAAAAAAAATTAACTTAAAACTTCCGACAAGGTTGTTCAACATATTTACGGGTTGTGTGAAAAGGTTTTTGATAAAAGTTTTAGCAGATTTTGTTAAAAATTGATGAAATATATGGTTGAAAAGTTGATAAAAAGAAGTGAATTCCGTAAAACACGAGGTTAAAATTAAATTTTGATTAGTTGAAAAATTGATAATAGTTTATCAAATTTTTATCAAACAAAGGCACAACATCGTACACAAGTTTTGGTCTCATAATTATACATTAGTGTACCATTTAGACACATGCATGTAATGGAACGTGCTGGAGACTAAATAAGACGATTCAACAAGAAAACGAAAGTTTAAGGAATTAAACATTAGATAAACTTATTGATAGAGTGCATTTGCACAAAAGGAGTTTGCGCACCGACATTCAAAATCGCGTTTTATTTTACACAAAAGATTCGCGCTTTCTTTATTAATACGAACTCACATACTAATAATACATAACACCATGCTTTTTTATTTATTTACCTTATCCTGCAATTCCGGCATTGGCTTCTTCCATGATCGCGATCTTTCCTTTTACCCCATTCATGGATGCAAAGCTGATGTTTTTTTCCAGCTGCTAGATAATTGTATCTAGCAATTCCTTAAGCGTGTTTAGCCTTATCTTATCAGCATCCTCTAAAGTATTCACCATGGAATGCATGTATTCATCGACTGCTCTATCTGCCTCTTCACCGGGTTCACTATAGCCGGGGCATAGTTTACTAGCAATAGCAGCAATCGGTATGTCTGCTATATTCTCCTGCAAATTTGCCACTTTGCGAATCAGCTTCTCCTCTTCCTGAATTGTTTTGCTGTGTAAATTATTTATCAGTACGAGTTGTCTAGCTGAGAGCTCGCCTAGACTTCCTGTTGAAGGCGTAATTTAAAAAGTAATGCTACGAGTACATCAAGGTGTACATAAGGTGTCCATTATGGACACCCGACGGGATGGCGCCTGTGCCCCACAATCACCCCACCAATAGGGAAAGTCGGGTATCCACATCAAGGTGTACATAAAGTGTTCATTATGAATACTCGATGGGGGGCGCCTGTGTCCCACAATCACCCCACCAATAGGGAAAGCCGGGTGTTCATAATGGACACCCTTATGTACACCTTAATGTATAACTAGAATAATCTTAATTTAAATAGGTAAGTTACTTAGTGAATTAAGTTTGATAAAGTTTAAGTTGATGGCCACGGCCATAGATAACACAATTTTTTCTTTTTTGCGAATTTGAATTTATAGCCCCCCTTGGCTCCGTCCGCGTTAGTGACCAACTTAGAACAAAATGAATTTTAGCAATCAAGTTATGTTCTTACTATAACTTCGGTGACTGATAAAGTCTGAAGAAGATAAAATTTTCAAACTAGTCGCAGTTAATTTGTAGCAGGGGACTGAATTTAAAAAGAAAAAAGAAAAAAAATATTTATTCCATTGGAAATCACATGAGAGTCATCGTCTTCTTGAAACTTGAGGCAGAATGAGATTTTAATGTTTAGTGTTTGGAGTGTAGATTCGAGTTTGTGCTTATGTTTCTTTTGGCTGAGAGACTCAAAAGAGTTTTGGATCGAAGCGAAAATGGCATAAAAAGCCACGTGACAACATTTCGTACTTACATTAATTTACTAAATGCTCCACAGGAACAACAACAAAAGAATAGGAGTGAAGAAAATAAAAATAAAAATAAAAATAAAAATAATAAAAAATTGCGGTAAATACTATAATTGGTAATTAGCGGATGATATTTATTAGTAAATTTACATGAGGCGGATGATATTTACCTTATATTTATCCTATTTATTTATTATTTAAAATATGTTATAATCTTATTAGTTAAAAAGATGTGTCCTCTGATAATAGGTTTCTGACTACTGTAGGTTAATTTTATAAAATCTATTTATCTCTTCAAAGCAGTACGTCGTTTTCCATCACTTCTGTATATAAAATTAACAGGGTAGAGATGAGATTGTTTCTGTTCAATTGATCTTCAAGAGCTTTTGTCAAAGAACTGTCAAGAGTCTATCAATTAATCGGAGCATGTCTTTCTATTTATCTAATATGCGATCTAAAATTATGAGATTTAGGTCACATGATTTTTGTTAATTTGTTGTTGGTACGAGAATGGAATTTATGATTTTTGAATTAAGGATATTACTTTTCTAATTTTATTTCGGTAAATGGAAATTTATGTGGATTTACTGTTTTCAATTGTTTCAATTAAATTTATGTGCTGAAATTTTCAATTGAGACTGGAAGCCAGGATTTATAATATTTTTTGGTCAATTGATTGTTGTCATAATCACTAATAAAGGTTTATGACAGTGACCTCTTCGTACTGCCTTTTCCAATGTGGCCCAATATGAAATCCAAAAACCCTGTTATGAATACATGAATTTTTCACAGAAAATATACAGAAATTTGAAATAAAATGAAAGGATTGAAAAATTGGAGGAGGAAAAATACACCCACTGACATGATTGAAGCATTTCAAATTTCTGACAAAAATCTGGCTCGAAATCAAATGCTCCCAAAATTTACAAATCAGAGAATTATCACCATTGAAATGCATTGCTTTCTTTTTTTTCCGTTTAGTGGTTGCACTAGACAACCCTAAAATCCTCGCAGATAAAATAGAACTATCAATCTCTTATGTGTATATACTTTCACATCTTTGCCAAAAAAAAAAAAATGTGGATTCATCTGTTGTTCCAATTGCCAATTGAGATGAATAACGTTGTATATTCTCGATGTGGATCGTTTCTATGTGATATGATATTTGATATGAGGTGAAATGTTAAAACATAAATATGTGAATATGTGATACATTTTAGAGCATCTTCAATGCAACAATTTGCATTATTATACAAATGACAAGCAAAACGGGGATAAATTATTTTTACACATCCTATAATGAAGATAAATTATAAAAAATTAAATGGAAGATGTGGAGAGTATATATCCTAGATTGCCCTTCACCTTTTTCCTTGCCACGTAAATATTTTGGTATGATATGATACTTTTTGGTGCAATTGACAATTTCTTTGGAGATGCCCTTATTTTTTTCTTATTTATAAGTACAAAATACTTATTTTATATTAAAATAAAAGTTACTCTCTGAATAAATGAATTATTCATTTTCAAATTCCACCAATAAAATTACTCGTTTAGCTTCAAACTTACCTATAAACTTTTTCATTTATTTGTAAATTTTTAAAGCTTAGTTAATGATGTATTGAATTGAACAAGATGCATGAGATTAACCAAGAGAAATATAAATATTGGTAGTTGCGTTCCACTTTACTTTGTGTAGGCTAAATATTATCAATTGGAAATAGTTTGCATAAACTTGAGGCCATATCTCGGGACCTCGAAAGATAGAGAATAAAGCATTGGCCTAAATTTACAAGTTGGAATTCTTACTGTTGGAGTCTTTCTATTAAAATTAAGAATTATGCTAGATGTACATTTTTTATTGACATCAAGGATGACAACCCCCGAGATGGAAGGAATTTGAACAGTGATGTGATGAATATGTTTAAAATCAATGACGTAGATTGTTGTTACATAAAAAAGTGTTAAACTTATTGTCAACCACATGTAGCATGTTTGTAAAACTAATTCCAGCATATGAAAATAAATCATTGCGAAGTTATTGGTGGAGACTCACATATAATTCACATTCTTGTTTAGTTTTGAAGGTAGGTTAATCATTTTGATATTGAAAATTAGTTTTGTGCCATCTCTCATTATGTGACACTTTCTTTGATTGTTTGTAGACTTTATGTAGGGGTGGATATGATTCGATTCGGTTTGATTCGATTTTAAAGAGAACATATTCGAATCAAAATTTTCGAGTATTTAGTAAATAGAATTGTGGAATATAAACTTAAATATGGAATTTCGTTTGGTTCGATTCCGTATTATAATTAAATTTTTAATATTTACAAGTAAAGTTTAATCTTAACTTCTATAATAACACTGCATTAACTCTTATAAAACAATGTAGTCCAATTTAAAAATGAACAAGGCTGAGTGTACACATTCTGGTGTGCACTTAATTTGACACTTCCTCACATGGGGATGTGCTCGCGATTTATCGCGTGCCCACTCCCCATGTGAGGTGACTGTCAAACTAGATGTATACAAACGTGTACATCTAACATTTCTCTTTAAAAATTTAGAAATAACAAGTTGTCTAATAAAATCTATTCATCACTGTATATAAATTATCTTGATCAAAGTGAAGGAAATTCAATGAATATGATAGAAAAATGGTAAGATGAAGAGAGTCGCAGTAGCTCAGTTTTGATTATTTGAAAAACGACAGAATGATTGAGAAAAAATTTAGGTCACTTAATTTTAATTCTTTGAAATTTGAATTACAAAGTCGGGTTTGGACTAAAAAATATGATATTTGGGCTCAATTAATTAGTTGGCAAATGAAATAGAAAAATGATATTTTTGGCCCAATTAATTACTTAAAAAATTTAGTCAGAAATTTTTTAAAATAATTTGGCTTATTTAATATAAAGAATTTAAAAAATTATTGAGATTCAATTCTTATTTGATCATTCAGTTCTTGGTCTAGAATCGAAAATCGAACCAAAACTGTCGATTCTCGACTCTAATACTCGTTCGAGTGTTTAAGATAAGAATAATTGAACTGAAACGCTTGATTCGATTTAGAAGTTTTGTCTAACCTACTTTTATGTTAGTGGAATTTCTTAAGTTCATGTTTCGTTTAGTTAAAAATCATGTATTTAGTAGATTTTAATAAAAGTTGATGAAATTTGTGATTGAAAAGTTGAAAAAAATTGTAAATCTCATGATATGTATGGTTAAAATTAATTATTATTTTTGATTTAAATTTTTATCTACTTTTTTAGTTGGACCAAACAAGGGCTAATTGATTTCGGCCTCTTGGGATGACAGACGGATCTACTTCGGCCAAGACTAGAAAGATTATGAACATCAAGAAAGGCCAATTTTGTGCTCATTCGGTAAGTATTTGGGTTTTATTTTTCGATTTCGTTTGGTATTTAATTGCTTCTCAGGCACATTATTCCTGCCAGTTTGTATAATTTTTCAAAATCATCAGTCAACTCTAGCTAGTTGTTTTTGTAGGCCATGAAAAAATGTATTGGAAAAATTAGGTTGGCTGCCAATCAAAATATTATGATTTGTGAGAGAAAAATTGGGCTTGGCTATAGCAAGTTCTTGTAGCTCATAGTATAGATGCTTATAACCAACTTTAAAGCTTCACAGTAGTTTCGTTTATATTTTAAAAAAAAAATTAAAAAAAATTGTTCCATTTCTATTATAAAAATTGTAAAAAAAAAAAAAGTCTATGTATGAAGAAAATTTCATGTGACCAAGAGGGAGAATGTTATACACTATTCAAGGTTCTTCACAAGTTACAATACTGCAATACATTTCTACTATTCAGTAAAGAGTAAATTCTCTTTCCAATTCTTTGTGTATATTTTCTTGTTCCTTAGTCCATTTACTTATTCAGATTATTTAGAACTCTTATTTAATTATGTCCCAATTAGGTCAACATTTACCTAAAGTAAATTACATTTCTAATAATTATAAAATGTAAAATTTTTACACTTTAGTAATTCGTTATCGATATAAGTCTATATCAAGAGTTGGTTATCCTGCTACATTCTGATAATGTATTATGTATTACGCCTGCTCAATATTCGAAGCTTCTAAGATCTCCATAATGGACTTCCTTTGTTCATCGTGCAGTGATGTTTGCACTATAAGCATATTTGGATAATAATGTCGAGATCTCCATTATATTAAGGATTATGTTGAAATAGTCCAATTAAGGGTGGTGTATACGAGTGGTCTCCAGTCGACTAGCCAATGTTCGATCTTCAATTTGCTCAAAAATGTGCATAAATAGAACTCGAGCTCCCAATAACACATTAAGACGACGGTGAGAGTCTTGCACCCTAAACCAATACTTACAATTTACTTAGCTATTATCTTGTGATTAAGATTATAGTAATTACTTTAATAGAAAAAAGAAACGTACTTAATCAACGAAGATAATGTAATGAGATACTTTCTAAAAAAATCTCATTGGTTGCTGGATGCAATAAATTGCTGCCTTATCCAGGTTGGCGGGGGAGGAAATAGCAGTCAACTGAATTAGATAGAATTTACTAAAAATAGATTTAAAAAAGTTAAAGCTTAGTGCATGTAAAAAATCTCTAATCCTTACACTTATTTGGGTCGATGATTGCCGAACATCTCATTTGCTCAATAATTGAAGCCATCCACATCCCATCATCCATCTACAATCCGTACCTTCCAATCACTTCTAATTGATTTTTAATTTGGTTGTGGGGTTGTGTGTTAATGAGTCACTGCCTAATTACTTTTAATCTCAGATTATATCACTCATTAAATCCACAAGTTCCAATTTCAGAGAAATTTGCACTGCTGCTAAGGTATACACTTTGAAGCACTTGGATCCCCAATCAAATTTTCATGTTTTCAAATTCTTAAACTTTCATTTTGCAAGAATGGACAAAAAATGTCTAGAGCATCTGCCCTGCACACAACTTATTTTTCTATAAATAATTCCATGTAACACGAGTTGTGTTTATTATTAGTATAAATAACAGTGAGATTATTGTTATATTCAGGGACGTAGGGAGGGAGTATGCCAGTTAAATTTTCATAGGTAAAAAGTAAAACCATCTTGACCGTCTTCTTCCACCTAGACCGGCTCTTGTGCCGCCACCCCTAGAATTCTCTCCCTGGTTTTGCGAATACTAGAACTTAGTTGGGGATTCAAGTTCTCCGTGGAGTGGAGTTTGAGAACTGCAGATGCAAATTGTTCCCAATTTTATGATATTGTCTCAGGGTCCTGCCTTTGACATGACTCTCCCCTCCATTCCTCACATATCAATATTTCTGTGCCACGTTTTCTATTAGACATTGGCCAACCAAATATTAATTGACATGGAAATCAATCCGATAATTACTGCTTTAACCTAACTTGTATTTCTCTTACTATCAAGCTGTATTCCTGGCCCACTCTCTCATCTATCAAATTATCAGAATGAACTATTTTCTTCGAGTCATCATTTTACTTTTGAATTTTTTCCGAGTGTGAAAAGCACATGTTTTTCTGTAGCAAAAATCATACTTGGTAAATCGATTGTGAAGTATTTCAAGCAGTAGTCACAAGATTCCGTACCCCATTTCACTATTAAATCATTGATTTAATTAATATGGTAGAAAAATGAATTTGGCCTTGAGTTGAAAAAGTTTTAACCTTTTGAAACTTCTAACTAAAATAAATTAATGGCAATAAGAGCATATTTATTACTTATAGTTACATGTTTCAAAAATAAAATAAAATTTAAAACCTTCTTGTTTAAATAATTTCTTTGTTATTTATATTTATATTTCACATTCTATTATTCTTTCACTGTACATCTTGAGTTGGGCAAATAGGACAATTAGAATTCTCACAAGACAGAGAAATCCAGAAACTTAGATCAATTTAAGAAAAAGATGTCCATGAACCTTCACTTTCCAATGAAAGCCAAAGTCCACATGATCTTGCTTGGAGATTTTGAAAGATGACAAATGCATACCCTCCCAAAGGACCCCACGACTCACACCCACTTTAACTAAGCAAATAAAATCGCATATTTACAAGTGTCAAGATCTTATTAGATGACTTGGTAATCCCTATTATCCGTGTATGTACAGATGAAGAACTTAATATAATGAAAATAAGTCAATACACAACTACAATTGTAACATACGCATTTTCATACTTTGAAAATGTCGCATAATATTATCATTATCAATATTGTCAAATGCATCATTCTTGGCATATGTTACCAAATTATCATTTAAACATTGATCTCCCATTCGATTACGCAGTCAATTCTTGAAAATCTCCATTGCAGAAAATATTATCTTTGCCGTAACAGTAGCAATTAGAAGAATTAAACCAAAGTTACAACATCAAATTCAATAAATAAATACCATATTTCAATTTTCACTAAAAGACCATTAAATGCATAATAGACAATAATTAATTTCATAAACAATTCTAAATCACCAAGTTAGAAAAGCCATTACTTACTTGGAATTGAGAATGAAGCTTAAACTTGAAATTGAGAATAACTTCTTTTGAAAAATAAAATTCCCCGAAATAAACATATTCAAATTGTGAATTTTATACATGGTACATCATCAAATCCTTTACAGAAGATTTCAAATTTGAAGTTGGAATTACATAATTCTCTAGAGTAAATTGCTGCACTATTTGCATCTATGATGTTGGAAGTCTTTTGTTTCTCCTCGCCCAGAATCGTGCTCAAGCAGAATTAGACAGCTACGAGTGCCTTGAGGATGCTTGAGTGGAACTCAGGCACTCCAAGGGCAGTAAGCTTCAATAATTCTTGATCGAGCGTCTTCTTGTGGCCTTGCCTAGCACCCCAAGAACAGTTTACAACAATTTATACAAACTACAGATTACATATTTCGCCTATTCTCACTCAATACTGAGCTACACAATCCCAAATCAAATTATAACTCAACAATTACAACACAAACCCCTATAATGAGAAACAGATTTTGGTGAAAAAAGTAGAGGAACAGTAAAGGAAAAGGAGGAGAGAATCAAACATAAACATTAAGACCTTTAATTTAATTTCAAACATAAAACTCCATACTTGATTGAAGAATAAAGAATAGAGATTAAATATTGGAGAAGAAGGGCTTATTTGGATTAAAGAATAGAAATTGAGATTGTAGAGTTTTTTTTTTTTGAAGAAGAAAATAATAAACTATAATATATAAACATGAGTAGTTAGGGGTGAAGGACAATTACACGAAAAATAAAATATGTTTGGGGAGCACTTGACCCTACGATGAAGATAAAGCAATACTATTAGGATTATTCTATTTGTACATAATAATTTACTTAATATTTTATCGAATTGACAAATGGCGGTCCCCTATTGGGGGGACGTCTGTGCCGTAAATTATTATATACGTATAGCATTACCCATACTATTATTCTTGCTCAAACAAATCCGAACTCGTTCGAGTTAATGGGTCGTCCAACTCGACAACATTCATGAATCGCTTGTTCAATTGTCCATTGGAGACCGGGTCAAGAAATACCATGTGCCCCATCCTTTCTTTCACATCGGAGGGTGAGAAGGGCTGAATCATGGATCCAAAAGGCAAAGTACCAATTATTAATTGATGCCATCGATTTCATCCCAAGTGAAAAATTTCACGCACAAAAGAAGGAAAAGTGAAAGGCAAAAAGCATATAATAATAACATATCATTTACCCAAGAAACTCGTTGGGGAAGGATTAGTAACCATTGCCACTTCCCTTTCCCCTATATACTTCACTTTCTTCTTCTCTCGCTCATCCCTCTATGAAGAACACCATTAGGTGCTGCATATCTTGCATTCTACCTTGTGGCGCCCTCGATGTGATTCGAATAGTCCATGCTAGTGGGCGGGTTGAAGAGATAAGTGGCAGCATTAAAGCAGAAGAGATAATGAAATTGCATCCAAAGCATGTACTAAAGAAACCCTCATCATCCACAGGTGAAGGGATTTGCTCAAAGATTGTTGCAGTCCCTCCTGATGACGAACTTCAAAGAGGGAAGATTTATTTCCTCATGCCAGTGCCTGAAAAAACTCGATCGAGATCATCAACAAAGAGGAAAAAGAAGGAGTCACAAATTAATATTGAGAAGAACAACGACGTTGTTATGACGAACCTCGTCATGTCAGATAAATACTTGTCCGATATTCTTAAAGAGAAGGCATCAACACAAAGGGATCGAAGAAGAGGGCGTTTGGGCATATGGAGACCTCACTTGGAGAGCATTTCTGAGACACCAATGGATGCTTGAATGGCGAGTAATTTTTATTCTGTCTTGTTTATTTTCAATATTGATCATCAAAAATAGGGCTTCAAAACTGAAAATATGAATGTTGTTTTTCAATTTTCCCTTTACCTATAATTACATGAAAAATAATTTTTCCGGAGTTGTATTCTTGTTAAAAGTTACGTTTGTTATTAGGTGCAACATTTGTAGAGAAAGAGGTTTTGATTGTGTTGCAGAAGTGCTTCTTTTAATTGCTTGAGACAAGTAGCATGGAGACAGCGCTTTAAAAAGTTGCTTTTAACCACGATTATTAATAATAAGTTTTTAATTTCTCGCCCGCTGATTGGGATTTATTATTCCAGAACCCACAACTGGGCAAATGGGAAGAAATAAGTTTGCATGTTTCCTGGTCTTACCTCCCTCTTCTGTCGGCACCGCACGTAATTATTTTTATTAGTATGGGAAATTGGGGATATGCTATTGCTTAAATCCTTTAAGAAATAAAAATTATTGTACTTATAAGTAATTTATGAGTAGATTTTTTAAGCTTGGCTGAACATGCATTAATATTTTGGGACACAAATAGGGAAGATAGATCTGATAATAGTAGCCTAAACACTAGAGCATGACAGAGCTGACTTTTGAAAGGAAGAGCATGTCTACTTTTCTTGGATTGGATTAACATAATTTATAAAGGGAAAAGAAAAAAATTATAAAGAAAAAGCTAATAGTGTCCATGTGTCACCAATTCTTTGTAATGATTATTAGTTAGGAGATTTAAGACCAAATGAAATCATCATTGATACTCTACAAATCACTTAGAAACATACACAGTTGATTCTTTGTTTTGACCAATATAATTGTTGGCCATGTAAGGATAAGGATTGAAGTTTCATTTTAAAATGTTAATTTTATTAAGAGGAGTAACATAAATTCTTATAAATTAGTGTTTTTATCTTTATTCGATATGAAATTTTATTCCTTAACATGATCTCATAAGAATGTAACTTGTTTGAGTAGATCAATCTTGAAATTTATGTGCTCAATTTTTTGAGTATTAATAGGATAGAATTACTCGTTGAAATTTAATAGATTCTGATATCATATTAAGACTTGGGGTTTCATTTTAGGAGGTCAACTTTATTAAGTCCTAATTGTAATTGGTTTTATCTGTATCCAAAATCATGGTTATTTGAGTTGTAATTAAAATCAAAAGAGTTGAGGTTGGTAAAGTCCTAAAAGAAATTTAAAAAATTCAAGAAGATCAAGAAACGGGAAGACAACCGCTCGTTGGTTGCACGAGGCGCTCTCAGAGTAAGGAACTGGCACTCGTTGTCCACCACCCACCCTCTCGAGCGGCGGGCTTGCTGCTCACTTTGCACCAGTTCAACACTTGAGCGCTGATTCCAAGATGAATCTTGATTCGATTTTTACACAATTTTTCAATCATATTTCATCCCAGTTACTATCTATTATAAATATAAAACTGTAGATACGTCCCAAAGTGTGTTGAATCATTACTTTACATTAGAGATCATATTGTTTAAGATCCAAAACATGTTCCATTGATTTCTTGAATCAACCACCCAAAATCAATTCTTCATAATTGTTCCTAAATGTTTGTTATTATTATTGGTTGAGCCTTATATTTAGTCAAGGGATTATACTTCGAAGATCAATTGCATATTTTAATATTTTTTGCCTCGGCCACAAATCAAAATGCCGAAGGATCTAAAGATCAAACACCAAACTCTACCTTTATCCATAAACTTTTAGAGTTCTAAAATTTGGTAAAGAGGCGCTTGGAGTTCAAGAGCTCCTAAATGAGTTCGTTCTTGGTGATCCGCGTGGAGGGAAAAGTAGCTCAGAGTTGATGGAAAGTGCGGATCGTATAATCGAAGAGTTCTTCGGTGATTTACAAGTTGGGTGGTCAGAGTCAGCTAAGGTTTAGCAGTGTCTGAACCAATTGTAAATTAACTTTTCTAATTAATCTTTATGGCAAGATTTGCCCTAAGGTTTTTGTCCTTGAGAAGAGCTCTTCAAGGGATTTTCCTCCGTCATCAATTTTTGGTATTATTTACTTTTTACTGCTTTGATCTAAATGTTTATATGATTGTTTAATTAGAGTTTAATGGAATTAATAACCTTAATAAGCTAGAACCAATAAATAGTGACTTGTTGCTTTTTATTGCTGATTGTTTTAATTTCGCAATATGCACCTGTAAGTGTAGTTGGATCTAAAAGTTTGGTAACTTTCAAACTTTGTTAAAAGAAATAGTCCAACCTCTTATATTATGCCCCTGTTTGATGACCATTATTTGGGAAAAACAAAATTTTGAATAGTGAATTTTTGAAGAATGTGTAGTTAAAAAATAAGAAAAAGTTTTGAGTTTACGAGCGAAATATTTTATGTGTGAATGCGTAGTTGAAAATGAGTATGTAGAATAAAGAATTTTTAAAAAATGGTTGTCAAACAAGGGCATATGTTGGTCTCGATATTTAATCCCTTAACATGCGCTTATCATGGTGCAACCTTTAAGGTGGACGAATAGTCTCGTAAAGAAGACTGGCATGATGGTGCAAACTGGTGTCAACACTACTGAATGTTTTCCTTATGGAAAGGCTTTTGTCACTATTCAAGGGTTGCGACATTTTTTCTTATCGTACCTATTGCAACATTTTTTCTTATTGTACCTGTAAATTAATGTTCTTTACTCTTGTAATTCACCTTTACGCTCACGAGTTGATGTCACTTGAATGGCCAGAAAACATACATAAATTCTTTAGCACGTCCACCTGAGAACTCTCTGTTACTGTTTTTCTCCTACGCACATTTTACAACTTTTGTCAGGTTTGACGAATGAACTGAAGTTTATAGTCAGATAACAGTGGTTGTACATAACTATTTATGTTTAATCATACTGATAGATACTTGAGGCTGCGTTGACGAAAACTTCAATGGTCATTAAGAACAATCATTAAGTCTTGTCTGCAATTCTATATACTATATTACTACTACTCTATCTATGACTGAACTTTACATCCATGAAAAACGGAGATGAAACATTACTTGCTCGTAGTAAGCGCAGAAAGAAACTATAGCTGATTCAATCCTTTGCATCTGCAATTCCACCTGGAGTTATTTGGAAAGCTTGCTTCTGTCAAGAAAAACTGATTTCACTGGATTAAAGGGAGTAATCATGACATGGAACTTTGTTCAGAAAATAGAACGGATTCTAATCCACTATTGAATTTATTGGTACAAGATGTGAGCGACACTTAACTAAACAGAACAGTATAAGTATCAATATGAAATGGGAAAGTCAAAGGATATTGCTTCAGCCTCAGGAAGATTTGGAGCATCAAACACCTTGCAAACACGCTGTTCACCTTTGCCCTTCCTGAACATAAGCCTTATTGTGGCAGCATGAGCAAGCACATGCCCACCTGCTGGCTTCTTTGGATCTGAGATGAAGACCCCTCCTCCTGGATCAGCTATAACTGCAATCACCAGTTCATTTATACGAGTTAGCAATCCCAAAGAACGCTAATTGTAGTGCCTTCCAATATCTGGGAATCTGCATGGTAAAATAAATCTCGAATATAATCTTTTTTGTTACTCTTGGATGAAAAGAAAATCAGTAAGAGCAATATTCTGAGACTAGATAGCCTACCCTGGTTGGTCATGTACACGGCAACGTTGAATTCTTCGGCAATCTTTATCAGTCTAGAGAGCATTTGAGCCAACTTTTGCTGAAAATGGTAACAGAGGTGTGTCACTTGAAAATGTGTCACAAGAAGATTACAAATCAATTGCATTATTATCCTCTAACCTGGCGTTCTGCAAGTTCTCCTCTTCCAGTAAAGTCTACTCGAAAGAGAGCTATCACTGAATCGACAATCTGTAAAGTAAAACTCCACTAAACTAGTCTAGTATCCACAATAGTTGATTTATGATTAGGATGCTGCTGCTGTAAATTAGCTTACCAAAAGTCTGAAGGGCTCTTCAGCCATTTTTGCTGCTAGACCAAGAAGCAGGTTGTACTGATGCTCATATGTGTAAGCACGAGCATATATGATCTTTCATATATACACACTAATCAGATACCGCAAAACCATTAATACTAAGTTTAAGTGAATCGAGAAAATTAGATTTTACATTGTCAAGTACAGCTCCTGGATCCATTCCAAATCTTTCAGCTATAGGTACTATGCGATCCGGTCGGCTGTAATTTCATTCAATTAAGGTAAGAACAAATGAATATCTTGAACTGCATAGTTGAAAAGAGGAAAGAACATTCGGTTAAGGATACAAAGTTCCCTCAGTGTCAATGTAAGCAACCTTTCCATTTCCTCCTTTCATATTAGTAGGAAGCTGCAATATAAGTAACGAATTCATCCAAAGTTAAAAACAATGTTCTGAATTTGAATAGTGATCTTTATGGATCTGAGTCACCTAAATAACTAATTAGTTAACACATAGCAATTAGATTCCAACTGCCATCTTCTTGACAAAATCAATAAATAACTGCAGTAAATTTCATATTATATTAAATCTCCATACATCAGGTGAGCAGATGTCAAAATCCAAAAATAAACTTCACACTTATTACATTACTTGCCTGTGTGGAGACGCAGAGAGTATGAGCCAGTTGTGTTTTTCCAGATCTGTGTCAGATGGTTGATTGAGGGCATACAGTTAGTAGTGAAATATTGTTTGATGATACAATTTTGAGATGTTTCTGATTAAGCAATTGGGAAAACAGTCCAATTGTTACCTGAATTCCCCAAAAGCTTCTGTAATGCACAGAGTTTCGATCCCTCCTTCACAAATCCAAACACAGAAGCACAATCACAACTGAGTAATTTCATTTAATCTGTGAAGATTTATATAAATGAAAAGCAAGCTTGACAGTTCAAAAGTTACCCCCTAGCAGTTCATCCAGTGCTTGGCTTCCTGTTGTGATGCGAATTACAGCTTTTCTCTGTATAGCCAACAACAGTTAACATCAGCACCTCAACAAGACATCAACAAGACTAAGCATATTCACATTTAAAATTTTCCATTAGAAACTGAATGAACTGAAAATCTTACACTGAGCAGAACATCACTTCCAGTGATATATCCAACATTCTAAAAGTTTCAGAAAGTTGAAAAAGGGAGCATCAGAATATACTGAACAACTGCATTTTTAACTCTTATCTATTATCGAATTATGGCACTAACCACTATTTTCTCCGCAGCTTCACAGATCTTATCAACTTTTGCCTCAGACAATCCTTTGATTCCAGTCAAGCTCTAGAAAAATTACACACACTACAGTTAAAATGCATTGGAAATTGGAATGTTTCAGATAATTGCAGTACCAAGTAGCTTTTTCTCACCTTCTTAGTATGCATCATCAAGCCATTGCAGGTGTAGATCCCAGCATCCTGCAGTTTCTTCACATCTCCAGCATTAATACCATGAGTTGTCACTGCAAAATATATGATGAAACAGAAGTAAAAAGTAAATAAATAAACTCTAAAATTTCCGCCAAATTTACCGGACATTTCACAATTTATCTCCAAAACTTAGCAAAATAATATGTACTTATATACGGTATAGAATTTATTTTTAATTTAAATTCACTGCATAAAAATTAAAATCATCGTGAAATAACATAGCAAAATAGATATTATCAGTGTAGACATGCAGAGGATGTGACCTGAAGTAGAAACAAAAGATCGAAAATATGCAAATGAAGTAGAAACAGAAGATCGAAAAATGTACCAAAACGATCCTAAAATAAATGGAAATTTAATAGCGGAAATGAGATTCAACATACAAACATAAACCAGAGAAATTAGTTTTCGAAGCAGATTCAAAAACGATCGCCAGCTTGCGATATCTTAATAAACAGAAGATGAATTCACGGTGATCATTCTATTACAAATTAGCTTCCAAACTGAGCGAACTAAGTACAGATTAGCATAAATAGGAAAACCGAGTAGAAATTTTGAATCCGCTACAAAATCAAAATAAAGGACAACGCGACAAGGCTTTTGAGATGTGAATAACGAAAAATATTGAGTTTATGATTAAATAATTTACGTCTATCGATTGCTTCGAACAAGTCTTCTTCATCGTCGATCTCTTCTCTTTCGACGATTTGTAGCTGGCTCTGCTCTTCACTTCTGTTGCTTCAAATTCACACAAAAGGTCGAAATTTATTACCGCTCACAAGAATTAGCTTTAATCATTAAATTACTAATTTTAAACTAATATGTCAAAAGGTAATTTACTTGAATTCTAGCATCTTTTGTTTGAATCTGGAGTTTGAGAAAGAGTTCTTAGAGAATTGTTTGTCGAGAGAATTAGAAATGGAGCGAAGTTTCAATTTTCAAATAGCAAAACCAATTTATAAATGACGGAACTGAGAGTTTATTGATTCAAGATTTTTTCCACGTTGGTTACGTTCATATGTGGCAAATTGGCGTTGCAGAATTTACACAAGTCAATGACGTGGCATGACTGGGTTGGATGGATCTGTTTTATGGTAAGAGCCATTGCAACTATTGATGGGTAAATCTTACTTACAAATAGCATTATTATTATTCCACTATTCATTTCTCAAGTTAAATTCCACGACTTGTGCCATTTATTGTATTGTATTTTTGTAACCACAAAAAGGTAACATGACACATGTTGGCCATTTTTGGTGAATTTCGGATGAACGATCTACACGTACAGGGCCATGTGCTTGGGACAAGTTTCACCCTAGCACGTACAGGTCCTATGTGGTCATGTATGTACAACATTATTCATTTCAGATTCAACTTCCTATAAAATGAAAAAAAAAAAAAAGTGAATCTAGCCAACCGTCAGAGAATGGGTGGTACAGAGTCGAAGACTGATAATTACGTCAACAAAGTCAAAATATGTATGAGCTAAAATGAGTAATTCAGAGCATAGTTATTAGACTCGATACGACCATTAACTCGACTCACATTCTAGAAAGAAAAAAAATTCATGTTTTTTTCATAATTTTTAAAGTGTACATTCTCTAAAAAATCATTTAAAGAAAATCTTTCACACACGTTCACTCTATTTCAAAAAATTGCATTATGAGTACCTTTTTTATTCAATAAATATAGATGTGTGTAAAAAGATTTTCAAACGTACCACATTATGTATTTTCATTAATTTTTTTTTCTTCTAAGTCATGTGTCTAAACTACATATGTTTATGCTATATATAATTTTGACTCTGAATTGTATCAAATAATGATGGTGCCCTAGTCGGAAAAGGTTCTCATTGCCAATGATTATGTATAGAGTTCTCATTGCAAATCGTTTCTGACATGGTATATGAAGTTAAGTTGCCTTCTCTTGATTGGAGAGAGCGGTGTGCCAAGGTAGTCATTACTCCCATGATGGACTTTGGGCTTAGACATGACGGCTAATTCTATTGTGAAAATTATTGTTGTAATTTATCTGCTTACGGATCATAAAAAAGTAAAATATAAAGTAAGTAGAGTTTGTCGCATACAGATTGTATATCAATTATACTTTAATTAAACACAGGATCAAGCAAATTCTATAAAGTGAGTTTGATTTTTTCTTCTTCTAATTATCAACTAAAATAAGCAACTTATAAGCGTAATAGTCTTAAAGTGAATTTCAAATAAAGTAATGCATTAGGATGCCGAATCCAATATTGTAATTCTATTTTAATTAATATTTAATTACTCGTCAATGATTAATTCGCGCATATGTTAAAAATCAATTATTCAAGATAAATTAATGGTCTTTTTCAAGATCAATTAGTTATACCTTTATATGTGAAATTAATTATCTCTAATCAATCTGCTAATTATAAGCATGCATTCAATGACAAATATTGTTGACCACATTTCTTGTAACGATTACGTGGACAACAGATATTTGACTCACTTGCGCTTTCGCAAACAAATTTCTTCACGTTTTGACTGGATATTTGGGTGGGTTAGGATGATTTTTATGGACGTAGAAGATACTTTACGGCACGAAACAAAAATGTTCGAGTACTGACAATTCGATTAAATATTGTTATACATGAACAAAACATTCATCAACTCACCAAAACTGAAGTAATTTGACTCGAGCAAATAAATATGAAGTAAGCCAAAAAAAATGGAAGATTTAGTGTGGTTTTAAGTGTAAAAGGTTGCATTATCCTTCAAATGGTATAAGTTGTGAGCTTTTATAGAGTTCTGGCCAAAGTGATGCTCATTGGATAACAACCATGTGGCCTCATCTCCAAGGTCGAAGCCTCACATCACTCAATCTACTATACATTTAATATATTGATAATGGGTCAGTCGCTCTACACCCCAGGCTAAGAATTTCGATATTAAACGTTACATCAATCATTCCTAAAGATTGCATGTGAATCCTCTAAAGGACAACAAGGGCTTCAGCTTCGGGAAACTTCATATTGAAAGTCTTCGGTGTGAGGAACTTCTGCTTCTTCTTTGAGGACTACAGCTAAAAAAAGGGGTGCTTCGCTCTTTAACCTTTTTATTTTGATCAATTGAGTCTTCGTCGACTTGACCAAGTTTGATTGACCTCTCCACATGGACTTACATTCCCCCGTGGACTATTACATGGTCTCCTAATTAGAGACTCGGCGACGAGGCCTTCCAACCTAGGACTTTAGGGAATGGAGACTTAAAGGATTGGTATTCATTGTGCCCCAAGGTAGCCCATTCTCCTTTTGTAGTAGGTCATCCTTCATCCATCAATGTATGGAAGGAGACCTGATTGTGAAGGTGATATGGTTCATTAGCTAGCAGTTTCCACTCAATGATCAGAAGCTCGTGAGTGTATCTTTAATTTATTATCTATTACATACTTTTGGTAGTCTAAAACTTTGATCAAATTTTCCATTTATTCTTTTATAAAGAGAACTTATTGAAGCTCCTTTGATTGTAGAGAATTTCGAGAAGAAAAAATATCAAACACCGGATACGACCTCAATTCTTATCGCGACCTCCACCTTCGGGGAAGATGGGACACAAAGCCTCATCTGCATCGGCCAAGCAGGTCAATGACAAGATTGAAAAGACTAGTAAAGAGGGCGTTGAATTGGAGGGGTGTCCTCTATCGAAAAGTAATGAGAAGGATAATATCGTGGAATCATTGAAGAAGAGGTGCACTTTCTCATCGATGGCGTAGAAGGGTCGGTAGCATGCCTCCCCACATCTACCTCCACCCCCTACTGGAGAAAAATTGATGGCAGCCTCTATAACTACGACAAAGCGATTTGAAGAAACACCCGTCCATCGTGCCCCTAAGGCAGGAGCTGGCGAAGAAACCAACGAGGGCTTATGCCAGTGAGGGGGCTCCTCCTAGGGTCAAACTTGCTTTGACCAAGAATGACGAGCTGGCTCAAGAAGCTCTAACCATGCTCCACTCGAAGATGGCCATCGCCACTTTTCATAAATATTGGACTGACCATTGGCAAAACTTTGTGCAATCCAGTAATGCGGAGGATCTCTTTGCCACAATGGTGAACTAGACGCGGAGTGCCTTTAGGGTGGCCATAGAGGCTGAAGTCCTCTTTAAAAATATTCAGAAGAAAAATAAAGATTTTGCTGACAAGGCCTTCGGGCCGAGGAAAAGGCCTTAAAAGCAAGATCTGACGCTGAGGCTATCATGGAGCAACAAGCTGAGAAGTCCGTGAAACTCGCCGTTACTTTGGCAGAGATTGAAAATTGAAGAAGTAAGTTTATTTTTCCCAGAGAAAAGTGGCTTTTCTGACTAAGCGAGTGGAGACTTCTGATGCGCACTAGCAAATTATTGGCAAGGCCCAGGAGGCTTCAAATGAAGAATGCGCCCTGCTGAAGCAGTAAGTGGAAAGCTTAAATTCCAGAGTTGGTGACCTGATCGAAGAAATGAGGCAGCTCGAGGTGAAGCTCAGTTTGCTGGACATGAAGCGGTAAAGCGTTATATAGCCAGCTTCCACTTAATAGAAGAGTACCAGCATTTCACCAAGTATTGGTAGAGGTTGCTTACTCCGAAATAGTGGAATGGATTAAGGTACATTCTTAATCCGTCGACACGTCTGAGTTAAGGTCGAAATTCTTAGAAAAGGGCGAACCCCAAACCCCAGTCAACAGAAGTATAATTGAACTAGAAGATGATTAAGAGGTTGGGGTGAGCAAGCTGAGAATGAGACAGTAGCTCCTAATGCCATCGTTCCAGTTGCGGGCGGCCAGCTTGACCCTTCCTCTTAGATTTTAGCCTCTTTTTTTGGTAATTAGCATTTGGCCACCAAGTGTAATAAACATCATTATTAATGAAATTCCTTTTTCTTTACACTGTGTTCGTTTTCTGAATTTTGTACTGCATCTTTTACTTATGTTGTGGTTTCGTGATGTGCTTCGATCTGAGATTTGTTTAACTTAGCTTATAATTCGCAATTTGAATTTGAAATTTGTTGTAAAAGTATAAGAAGGTTGTATTTCGTTGTAACTTGTTGTCTTCCCTGAGCATGGGATCAAGTAGATCGCCCATGATGAGACCTTTTCATTGACTTTTACCACTGAGGGCATGTGTTGTTCACTTCAGCGATTAAAGAAGTGGACCCGTTTAGGATACTTCTTTTCGCTGGAATGCCTATGCTTCCCTACCTGGTGGCTAAACCACGAGGCAGGAGCTTTGTCGCGGGAAGCTCTCTTCTTTTCAAGAGTTTTAACAAACTCATTTTCATTGAATTAAAAAAATTGTACAAACTGAATATTTACATTTATACTAATAATACTTCCTCAAATGTTCTGCATTCCAAGGATGAGACTATGTTTTTCCATCCAAATTTTCAATTTTATAGATTCCTAACCAAACCTCTTCTTTGATGCGGTAAGGGCCTTCCTAGTTAGGACCAAGAGTTCCCACTTCTGGTTCTTTACAAGATAAAAATACCTTACGTAGCACCAAGTCATTCAGACGAAAAGGCTCTTCTTAACTTTAGAATTGTAGTCCCAGGTTATCTTTCTTTGGTAGGCATCCAATTTCACTCAAAATTCATTCAACCTTTCATCAAGGAAATCAAGTTCGCACCTCCTCAACTCGTCATTAGTTATTTCACTAAAATGTAAACAATGAGGAGGGGGTAGGCCCACTTTAACTGGACTCATGGCCTCTACTTCGTGAGCTAAGGAAAAGGGAGTTTCTCCTGTAGCCTTCCAACTAGTGTTCGGATAGCCCATATGACCTGAGGTAGCTCATCCACCCAAGCCCATTTTGAAGTATCCAACTTTCTCTTAAGTGTGTGTTTGATGGTTTTGTTGACAGCTTCCACCTGCTCATTGGCCTGAGGATGGTGGGGGGTTGAAAAATGTTTTTTGATTCCTAACTCCTTGCATAGGTCCCTGACCTTCTTGTGGTTAAACTATCGGCCATTATCAGACACAATCGAATGGGGGATCTAAACTTACAAATGATATTCTTCCATAAGAACCTAAAAGTGTTTGCTTCTGTAATCTTGTAAAGGGGTTCTGGCTCTACCCACTTAGTAAAATAATCAATGGCAACAATTGTGAAACTGTAACTACCCCTTCCTTTTGATAGAGGTCCTATGAGGTCAATTTCCCCTTTGGCAAAGAGCTAAGGCTGGAGACAATGCTTAATTGCTGGGAAGGTCGTCCTTGTATTATCGCAAAACATTGACACTTGTCACATTTTCTGACATACTATTGCGCATCCTTTTTCAAGGTAGGCCAGTAGTATCCTTGCCTCAGTACCTTTTGTGACAAAGCCCACCCTCCCGCATGGTTACCACAAACCCCTTCGTAAATTCCCTGAAGTATGCAAGTGGCTTTGTAACAACCCAAATTTTACCTTTGGAATCATTATACATGTACCTTAAAATAGTACTTTCATAATCAAAAGAAAAAAAAATAATGTTTTCTTAATATGCGATTATTTAAAATTAGTTTTAAGATAAATACAATAAACATTATTAAAATGCTTAATTACATAATTTATTCTTCATTTTTCACCCACGTAAGCACAATCAACCTTCGATCGCCTTGAACACACATTTTTAGTTACCTATAAAAGGTTTAACATATACGTTTGAGACATAAATCTCAGTAAATAAGTAATAATAAATTTCATCTCATATTTAAATATGAAAAATCATAACATACATATGGAGACACGGGGAATTAAAATTCAAACTTTGTGGCTATAATTTCCATGTGTAGCGTTACTAAACTCCAATCATTTGAACTTACACATATAGAACATTTATCATAATCACAATTTGGACTTTCGAGTCATTATATTCATAACATAAATTTTCATAATTTAAATAATGAAAGAACATTCTGTACTACTACGTTTATCGTTGTATAGAAGAAGATCAAAATAAATCGAGAAAATCATCTTGTTAGACTTTCACTCAAAAATTTCTTAGACGCCGTGCGTACTAAACTTTGTAATGTGAAAGTGTATGTAGAAGATGAGTTAAAAGAAATGAATGCGTAAAGTACAAGTTTAGTTGTGTGTGAATGCAAGTGATATGCGGGGGGTATAAATAGAGTCTCTAAGGTTTGACTTTATTACCTATTTTGACACAAACATTCATTCCCTAATTAATACAACACATTTTTCCATATAGAGTGTAATCAATAACTCAACTAATTACCCAATTATTTATATTAATAAGCCCTTGTTTGACATCCATTTTTTCTCATTCTCTTCCTCATTTTTTTTTTCGTTTCAACCGCACATTCTATCAATAAAATAATATTACACATAAACCCAAAAAATTTCCTTATTTTTTAACCACACATTCTTCCATCAATCATTATTCCAAATCAAATTCTTCTCCAAAATGGGTGTCAAACAAAACCTAAATATATAATTGCTACTAATAAGTTATTTTCATATAATTAAACATTTGATTTAAATTATGCTAAAATAAATATTCTAACATACATATAAAAATATTAGATTGCTAATTAATTTTAATAAATGAAAGTTTCTCCGATTATAATAATTAACCAATTAATTAGGCTAATTGACATACAATTTTTAAATCAAATGCAATCATATTACTAAGATAAGGAAAAATATGTACATGTATAAAAGAAATTACTCTATAGTCCTACACTATTGGTCAATGTTTAAATAGGTCTCCAAATAAATAAAAAAATTCTAGCCGCTAAATTCAATTCTAATGACTACCTAAGTTGTTTTCGGATGTTATAATCTTCCCACCTAAAATATTTTCGTCTAAAAATTTACCTCAACTGTCGTCTGCAAAAAGTTGTGGATACTTAGATTGCATTTCCTCATCGCGTTCCCAAGTGGCATCCTCTACTGATTGATATTGCCATAACACTTTAACTAATGGTATCTCTTTATTACAAAGCTTCTCTACTTTCTGAGCTATGATGCATATTGATGCTTCTTCGTAACTTAGGTTTGGCTGAATATTTAACGGTTGATGTCTCCCTACTTGAGTTGGGTCAGGGACATACTTTCTAAGCATTGATACATGAAAGACATCGTCTACTGCTGAAAGTTCTGGTGGCAAAGGTAATTGGTATGCAACATTTCCAATCCGCTTTAAAATTTCTAAATGACCAATATATCTTGGTTTGAGCTTTTCCCTCTTACCAAATTGTAGTACCCCTTCATGGGTGTAACATTTAAGAGTACCTTATCTCCTATCGTAGATTCCAAGTTATGTTCTTTCTCCTTTTATCTGCATAATTTTTCTGTCTATCTTGAGCCTTTTTCATGCCATCTCTAATCTTTTCAATAGCTTGTACTGTCTGCTCTACAATTTTTAGGCCCAAGAACTTACGTCGCCAACCTCATCCCAATGAATAGGAGATCTACATTTCTTCTCATACAAAGTCTCAAAGGGTGTCATGCTAATGGAGGCGTAGTAGATATTGTTGTATCCAAATTCAATTAAAGGTAGATGTTTTTTCCCAATGTCCATCAAACTCTAGGACACACAATCGCAGCATATCCTCTAATGTTTGAATTGTCCGTTTAGACAGTCCATCTATCTGAGGGTGAAAAGTTGTACTAAAGTTCAATTTAGTTCACATAGCCCGATGTAAACTCTTCCAAAAGTTTGATATGAACCTTGGGTCCCTAACGGATACAATTGAAGCTGGGACACCATGTAGCCTTACTACTTCCTTAACATATAACTGTGCAAATTGGTCCATAGAAAATGTCATGTGAAGAGGTAAGAAATGGGCAGACTTGGTTAACGATCGAAAATCACCCAAATAGCCTCGAGTCCTTTTACTGATTTTGGAAAACCTACAACACGGTCCATTTCAAATGTTCTCATTTCCATTCTGGAATTTTCAATTACTGTAATAACCCTGATGGTCCCTGTTGTTCGACTTTCACATGTTGACATATCATACATTTTTCCATATATTTAGCTACATCTTCCTTCATATTTTTCCACCAAAACACTACTCTTAGGTCACGATACATCTTTGTACTTCTTGGATGTACAGAATAAGGAGTAGAGTGGGCTTCTTCTAAGATTTTAGTTTTCAATTCCTTGAAATCTGGTACACATAGGTGTCCCTGATAATACTATTCCTTATCTACGGCTATGATGAAATCTTTCATCTTCTCTATGTTAATCTCAGCTTTAATAAATTCAAAGGATTGATAATCCTTTTGACCCTATTCCGATTATGGAGAGTCGGTCGAACCGAATGCGCTGCCATTCAAGCTATAGAATCATATAGAGTAGCGACCACTTCGAGACTTAATCTCTCAAATTCTCTCCATAAAGGCTTTTGTGTTGTTAACATCGCTACTTGTCCCGTTGTCTTTCTATTCAGGGTGTCGGCTACTACGTTTACCTTTCCTAGTGGTAATGAATTTCATAATTGTAATCTTTTACTAGTTCAAGCCATCTCCTCTATCTCATGTTCAAGTCCTTTTAAGTAAAGATGTATTTGAGGCTCTTAAGATCGGTATAGATGGCACACTTTCCTCTATATAAATAGTGCCTCCAAATCTTCAGGGCATGAACTACCGCACCAGTTCTAAGCCAAGCGATGGATAGCTTTGTTCATAAGGTTTCAACTATCTCGATACATAAGCAACTACATTGCCTTGTTGCATCAAAACGCATCCAATACCTAGCTTGGATGCATCAGTGTAGATTAGAAAACCTTCCAATTCTCCAGTTATGGTTAAAATTGGTGCATTGATTAACCTTTTCTTTAATTCCTGAAAACTGTGTATGCATTTCTCTGTCCATTCAAAATATACACCCTTGCAAGTTAACTGTGTTAATAGTCCTAATATTTTGGAGGATCCCTCAATAAACCTTCTGTAGTATCCTGCTAATCCCAAAAACCTGCGAATCTCTCCCACTTTGGTTGGCCTTGACCAATTCAATATTCTCTCTACCTTATTGGGGTTCACCTATATTCTATGTGCTATTACCACATGACCTAGAAAGACCTCCCATTTTAGCCAAAATTTGTATTTCGTGAATTTAACAAAAAGTCTTTCCTTCATAAGGATCCCTAACACAATTCTCAAATGTTTTTCGTGCATTTCTTCACTTTGAGAGTAGATCAAAATGTCATCAATGAATACAATGACAAAATGGTCCAAGTATTCATGGAAAGTCCATGAAAATTCCATGAGCATTTGTTAAGCCAAACAACATAACTAAAAACTCATAGTGACCATACCGAGTTCTAAAGGTTGTCTTTGAAAGATCACTAGATTTGATCCTCAACTTGTGATATCCCGACCTCAAGTCGATTTTTGAAAATACTCTGGCCCCTTGTAATTGATCAAACAAGTCTTCGATTATTGGTAGGGGATACTTATTTTTAATGGTTATTCTATTCAATTCTCAATAGTCGATACACATTCTCATTGTCCCATCCTTCTTTTTGACAAAAAACACCGTTGCTTCCCATGGTGAAATGCTGGATCGAATGAATCTTTTTCTCAACAATTCCTCTATTTGAGCGTTTAGTTCCTACAACTCCTTTGGTGACATTTTGTAAGGAACCTTAGAAATGGGGGAGGAACCGGGAATTAGATCAATTATGAATCCCATTTCCCATTTCAACGGCATTTGATTCAAATCATTAGGAAATACCTCCAGGAACTCTCATACCGCCTTAACATTACCCACTTTCAGTTTTTTTATCTTTCTTAGCTACTATTGACATCAAAAATTTACTACAACCTTCTCATTTCAAAAGTTTCTTAGCCTTCAATGCAGAAATGATATGGGGTAGAGTTTTTGTCTTAGTTATGGGGAGACAACGTTCCATTTTTCCAGGATGCTTAAAAACCACTTTTCGTTCTAAATGTAGAATAGTTGCGTGATTCTGAGACGCCAGTCTATTCCCAAAATTACGTCGAACTCTTGCATGTTCAAGAGATATAAGTTTGCTTATAAAGATTTATCATCAATATGTAACTTAGTTGTCCTCACTATAGTGTATGTACCTAATATTTCTCCTGAGGGCATAGAAACTTCTAAAGTTGTACTTGTATGTTCCCTAGGTGTATTGAGTTTGCTTACAAACTTTGGAGATACAAAAGAATGAGTGGAGCTAGAATCAATCAAAGTATAAGTATGGGTTCGAGATATAAGGATGTTACCCACTTAGACGTTGCAATCCTGGTCCTCTTCTTGCTCCATGAGTGCATACACCCTGGCTTGGCCTCTAGGAGGATTTCCAGGCTTTTGTTACTATTGCTGCTTCTGTCCCTTAGGGCATGTCTTTGTCATATGGTCGTTTTACCACAATTAAAGCATACACTGATCCCCATGAGGCATGCTACAGTATGACACTTTTGGCACTTGCCACAAGTTGGATACTGCTGAAAATTGTTCACACTTGGGTCTTATTTATACTTACTTACGAAGTTCTGCTTTCCTTTTTCTTTGTAATCCTCCCATTTGCATTTTTTTGTTGTACATGCTACTTGTTCTCCCCACTTTTGTGACGTTTAAAATCTATCAACTGTGCCTCTACTAACACTTCATGGTAGGTTTCTAGTTGAAGTACTATCAAAGCCTGCCTTAGGTTATCTCTTAGCCCTTCTTCAAAACATCTCGCATTCTTTTCCTCTGTGTCCACAAGGTGAGGGGCATAATGTGATAATTCCTCAAATTTTATCACAAACTCAATTAAGGACATCGAGCCTTGAACTAAATTGAGGAACTCTCTCTCCTTTTGATTGCAAATACTTGTGGGGTAGTACTTTTTTCTCGAAAAGTTCCTTGAATTCGTTCCATGTCCAGATGTGTCCATGAACCCTTGTCCTTGAGGTTGAGTCCCACCAGCGTATGGAACATTTCTTAAGCATGAATGTTGAACATGTAACTTTTCTACCATCTGGACATTCAACGAGGTCAAAAATATTTTCTATTCTGACCAACCAATCATCTTCTTCCAATAGGTCGATGCCACATTCGAAGGTTGGGGGTGCTATTTCCTGAAAAGTTCCATAACAATAGCAGCAATATTCTTGTTGTCCTCTCTCATAGCTAGTGCCTGCGATTGAGGTGGTGATGATTGTGGTGGCGGTGTCGGTTGTGGTGGTGGTGGTGTTTGCTAAAGCAACGTAGTTTGGACAATCGCACTCATCATAGCTAGAAATTACTGAGCAATCTGTAGGCCAACACCACTAGGTTGGGATTGCAATAACTGTTGACCATTGTTTGTTCTTCTATATTGGGGTGCCATAACCTTAATAAATAATATTACAATAAGTAAAGATTAAATGGAGAAAATTTTGCATATTTCATTCATTGGATCTTAATGATGTCATAAAGGTACAGAGGGCATTCCATCCGTAAAAGGAAAAATCTACTAAATAAAATGATCGCAAGGTATAACAAGTGCTCAAACACACAAGGAAAATCATATAATAAAGCAAGAATCTAAACATAAAACTATAGTCTAGTAGTTTCTCCCATTGCTCTCATCCTGGTTTGGTTATGGGTCCTCTAAAGGGTCTTCTTTCTTGTTCGAGTTTCCAGGCACATACTCTATTATGTTACCTACATTTTCCACCTCTGGTATTTCCTCATGATCATTCACACGGGGCACGATACAAGGCTAGTGTTGGTGGCAGTCTAGTTCATACCCCTCAGGCCCTTCAATCCATGCTATTGATCCTTCACCTTTTTCTAAGGCTGCTAGTAAGGAGTTCGACAGATATTTCTCATACATAAAATCCAGTTGTTCAGTAAAGTCTTTCCAATATTCGATAAGGGTTCTTAGGAGGGGAAAAATGCTTCATCCCTGTTAAATTCATGTCTATTTAATCGAGCCCCTGGTAAATGGATTCAATAGCAACCAAATGTTCTATGAGATTATGGCTTGAGTCCCTTGTATAAAATCTAAGGAGGTTAAAGAATTTTGATCGATTTTGTCTAATAATCCTCTCACTTCTTGTCTAGGCTGGACCTTTAATCATCTGCGAAAGACATAAAAGGCTTAATCAGTATCACTATTCATATTTAGGGTTTCAAAATGATGGAAGTCTCTCAATTTAAAATTTTCATGAAGTGGAAGATTCTTAAAAAATATCTGAAAGGTATCCCATTTTTGTTAAATAGGAATATATATGTTTTTAATAGAAATAGAAGTTTCGTAAAATATGGATTCTTAAATTAAAGGTTTCTAAAATCGAATATTCTTACAAGTTTCAAATAAAGGATTGGAAATCTTATTAAATTTGGAATAGGTTTTGAACTATTGTTTTTGTTATATTGACATGAATAACGTTCGATAGAGTGACTCCCAGGTGAGAAGGGGGGTCACAAGTGAAACAGTTAAATCTCAAACTCTCCTTAGACAAATTAGGTTTTTTTGACAAAGTCCTTCAGTTTTGCGAATACACTAGCCAAGAAAACTTGACCAATAAGTAAGAAAATGGAAGAAATTAGATGTATAATTCTCTTTTCTTTTTAATTAGACTATTATTTGATCAAGAAATTCTCTAAGGTCGACTATTCTCATATGTTGATGCGTTCTCTAGCGTACCTAATAGACTAAAGTCCCATTATCATAAAATTGTCGTTTTCATAACTAGAGATTTTTCGAAATTTAAGGGCATGTTCTCTTTATCATTTTCATTCTGTTTTCTATTTTCGATTTTTCAAAACACTGAAAACGCGTTCTCTTTCCTATTTTCGAAAACGCCTTTTTGAAAACAAGTTAAAATTTACAAAGAAAATGCAAAACGACAAAATCGTTTTGGGTGTTTTCAATTATAATCAAGACAAAATTTTCAAAACGCGTTTTGGGTGTTTTAAAAATAATTTTTCAGAATGTCAAAAAGAATACATTTTTAATAATCTCAAAATAGACACTCAAAACACAAAATTCAAAACACAAAGATAACAGCCCCTAAACTTTCAAAAATTTGGAACTTTCCATAATTAGGCACATTTAAAGAGGAACTTGTACATAAATAAGTACATTTTCATAATTAAACAATATTTTAATTTATTTGAACATAATTGCATATATATGTATTAACATAATCATGCATGAACATGGTTAAATTTTCAAAAACTAGCATACTCTAAACATAGGCAAGCATAGTGAACATGATTAAATAGTCGTCATCATATAATAATAACATTAAATAATGCAATTACACCTCTTTCAACCTGATTCAAGGGCGTCAGAGCTTGGAAATTGGCATCGCGTGGCGGTGATCTAATAAAACTTCAATCTGAATTTTTTTTTATATATAGAAACCTATTTCTGTAATTAAAAATATATAATATTTTTTTAAAAAAAAATGTTTCTATGGACAGTAAACAATGTTTTTCTAAAAAAATGAACTTTTTTTTTAAAAAATAATTGTCTACAGAAACATAGACCCGCTCTGATACTATGTTGTAACGACCGAAATTTTACCTTTGGAATCATTATACATGTACTATAAAAGAGTACTTTCATAATCAAAAGAAACAAAAAGATAATATTTTCTTAACATGCAATGATTTAAAATTAGTTTTAAGAGAAATACAATAAATATTATTAAAATACTTAACTACATAATTTATTTTTCATTTTTCACCCACACAAGTACAATCCACATTTGATTGCCTCTAACTAACCTTTTTAGTTACCTATAAAAGGTTTAACATATACGTGTGAGACATAAATCTAGTAAATGAGTAATAACAAATTTTATCTCATATTTAAATACAGAAAATCATAACATATATATGGAGACACGGGGAATAAAAATTCGAACTTCGTGACTATAATTCTCATGCGTAGCACTACTAAACTCTTGTCCTTTGAACTTACATGTATATGACATTTATCGTAATCATAATTTGGATTTCCGTATCATCATATTCATAATATAAATTTTCGTAGTTTAAATAACGAAATAACAATATGTAACTTACCGTTGTACGGAAGAACCCAAAATATAATTTTACTATTTCTAATTTTCAGTCCAACCCAACTTAATCAAATTGACTTAAGTTTTATCAAAATCTCTTATTCTACCGTTCTATTAGTTTGAACTAGCCATATTTATCTTCCTGTGATTTTAACAGTCAAATCTATGAATAACTCAACAAAGAAATATGCAAATGATATCACGAGATTGGATCACGTTATTTTGTAAAAGTTAAGATTGAATATGTCATAGTCAAATTAATGTAGTGTTATTGTAATATAAAAAAATTAATTATTGTTCGAAATCCCGGAACCGAATAGAATGGAACCAAACCGAACTAAACCGAACCCGAACGGTTCCATAATTAAATTTAGATCTGACGGTTCCATTTACTAAATATCCAAAAATTTCGAATTTGATTCGGTTCTCTTTAGAATCGAACCGAACCGGACCATGTCCACCCCTAGTACAAACATTCATTCCCTTATTAATACCACAAGTTTTTCCATATATAATATAATCAATCACTCAACTAATTACCCAATTAAATATATTAATAAATATATAATTGCTACTAATAAGTTATCGTCATATAATTAAACATTTGATTTAAATTATGCCAAAATAAATATTCTAACATACCATATAAAAATATTAGATTGCTAATTACACAAGTGTAAATAATGTTTCTAATTTTAATAAATGAAAGTTTCTCCAATTATAATAATTAACCAATTAATTAGGTTAATTGACATAAAATATTTAAATCAAATGCAATCGTATTATTAAGATTTACCGAAGGAAAATTTTGTACATGTATAAAAGAAATTGATCAATGGTCCTACACTATTGGTCAACATTTAATTAGGTCTCCAGATAAAAAAAAATTACTTATGGCCGCTAAATTCAATTCTAATGGCCACCTAAGTTGTTTCCAGATGTTATAGGCTTGTTCGCCACCTATGCATTGAATGAGGGGTAAGGAGAAACCTCGCTTGTACAGCACACCATCCTGAAAGATAAAGTGTGCACTTCGCCTTCTAAGCTTTTTTTCGAGGGCAATATTTGATCTTTAAGGTATGCTATGATAGGCTACATCCATGAGGGAGTGTCATTAGCCCACATCACTACTTTACTTTCATAAGCTTGTTACTTGCATTTCTCTGGCTAACCTAAGGTCGGCTAGAAGGCCTCGTATTCTGCAACATTGTTCGTAGACTTAAATCCATATCTCACATCAAAATTAAGCTTATGCCCTTCTGGGCTGACTAAAACTATCCCCATCCCAGATCATGTATCTTTAGAGGAACCATCAACAAAGAGATTCCAGGTGGGGCTCGACGGCTTCCATTTTTGGAATATGGGTGAACTCTTCCACCAAATCTCCTAAGCCTTAACCTTTAATGACCGCTCTTGGTTTGAACACAATATCAAACTCACTGAGTTCTACAGCCCATTTCATCATCCTTTCTATGGCATCGGGTCTTTGGAGTATTGCTTGAGCGGGAGGCTGGTCAACACATGTATGGTTTGGGCTTGGAAGTATAGCCTCAATTTCCGAGAAGCTGTTACCAGGAGAGAGCCATTTTCTCCATGTCTGGATAACGGGTCTCTACTACTACAAAGGCTTTGCTCACATAATAAACAAGTAACCGGTGATCACTTTCCTTCCTCATAAGTACCGAACCGATAGCATCTGTGGTCACTGCCATGTACAATTGCAAAAACTCATCATTCTTAGGCTTAGAAAGAAGGAAAGACTGTCTCAAGTGTTTTTTCAGCTCTTTCAAGGCTAACCCGCATTCCTCTATCCATTGAAACTTCTTTCCTCCATTTAAGACCTTAAAGAAAGGAAGATAATTATCCATTGCTTTTGAAACGAAGCGGTTTAATGCTGCTACGCGTCCAATTAGACTATACTTTTTAGGCTTCTGGAGCAACCTCATTTTGATCGATGCCTTAATCTTTTTAGGATTAGTCTCTATGCCCCTTTGATTGACCATGTAACATAAGAATTTTCCTGAGACAACCCCGAATACGCACTTCAGGGAGGCTAACCTCATCATGTACCTTCACAGTATGCTAAAAGTCTCTCCAATGTGCTCCACATGATCCTTTTCTCTTAGGCTTTTTACCAGCATGTCATCAACATATACTTCCATTGTATTTCCAATGAGATCTGCAAACATTTTATTTACAAACCTCTTGTAGGTGGCTACGACATTTTTCAAGCCAAAAAGCATCGCCTTATAACAATAAAGATCTCTGTCTGTTATAAAAGAAGTGTGTTCTTCATCGGCGGTGAACATTGGGATCTAGTTGTAGCATGAGTAAGCATCCATGTAGTTGAGTATTTTATGTCCGGTAGTTGAGTCCATAAGTTGGTCTATTTCTAGGAGTGGAAAACTGTTCTTGAGGCAAGCTTGATTTAAATTGGAAAAATCAACTAATACTCTCCACTTGTCGTTATGTTTCTTAACAAGAATAGGGTTAGATACCTAACTCCGATATGTTGATTTATGGATGAAACTAACCCTTAGGTCAATGTCAATCATGCCATCATGCTTCCAAGCGAATATGCCCAAATTTTGTTGAAAGAAACTTTTCAGGTTTTCCTTGATCTTCAATAGGGGTCTTTTCCAACCTACAGGAATTTGGAAGGTCTTCGGGACTCACTGGGATATTCTCTAATTCTCCCAATGGGATTGTTTAAAGCTCTCAATTGATGATGAGGGGGTCTAGCTCATCCATTTTGCTAGCCTCCATCGCATAATTTTTCTAGGTGTTTTGGATTCTTCCCGATATAGGGGCCTCCAAAAATGGTATCAATTTCTCGAATTGGTTCGTGGCAAGCGTCAGTCGAAGGGTTCCTCATTTATCTTTATCTTTGACCTTTAATGGATCTTTCCTCATCATTTTCTCATCTCCGAGGAGCGTCATCCCTTCTACGGCGCATGGCCTCAACTCTACTAGGTTGTCAATCCTGCCTAGGAGGGAGCACATTTTCTCACAGACATCTATTCCTTTGGTTATCTCATTGAGAGTGGAAAGCAATATCTCTATAATCAGTTGTACTATGGCTATAAGAGTGGTGATAGGTACAATAGAGAGGTGTTTCACCCCTTTTTTAGGTTCAAAACTTCGTCCCTAGCCTTTTCTCCTTAGGACAACTGGTAGTGGAGTTGTTCCTGAGGCATTTTCGTGACAGGGTTGACCTTCTCATAGGCCAATGCAGGTACCGCAATTAATGCACTACGACCAGAGTCAGACTTGAATTGAATATAGTTGTCAAGCTATCCTAGATTCCATCAGGTGTGAGGTGGGACCTCTCCCCAACAGCCTTTGAGGAGGTGTGAGTCCTCAACTTACCTTATTACGATGATCTATCAATTCCTTATTGATGATCTCGAGCTTTATCATTTCTAGTAAAATGTTGTAACTAGTCGGGTCTTTATTGTGCACAGCGCTCCAAATGAGAGAGTTCATGTCCAACCCCCTTCTTAAGGCTGTCAGGCTTCTCTATCAGTCACTTGCACGCAGTAAGGCATTTACTCCGTAAAATGAGATAGAAAGCTTTTCAACGACTCTCTTTGTTGCTGCCTCATATCTTGAAAGCGTTGTATTGGGCCATTCGCCTTCCTTGCTTGTTGCGAAATATTTAAGGAAAGCCTTTTTGAAGTCTCGTCTGCTACTAATACTTCATGCCAGAAGCCTAGTATATTATACTTCAGTCGTCCCACTTAACGTCAAGTGGAATGCTTTGCTTTCACGGTAGGAGTTGAACCCCTTAAGATCATGTAAGTTTTGAAGTTGTTGAGGTGCTTTGCAGGGTCACCTCTTCCATTGTATTTGATGATTTTGTGGAGTGTGAATTGACTTAGAACGGGGGCATCCTTGATTATCTGATAGAAGGTCAAATTGTCATCATCATCAACGAGGTCACAAGACCTTCGTGGTTCATCAGAATCTTCATCTCTTCTGGTTTGACGCTCCCGGAGTGGTTGGGATGGCCTGGCTCGATTACTGGCCTCTTCTGCTCTCATCTCGTGCCATTCCTAGGAGGATTCTAGGGACATGTTGCCATGGATGGATTCATTTGGCCTTTCAAACTGGGGTTCTTGAGGCCTATTTCTAGGTACAATGAAGGTTGAGCCTGCCTATTTATATGCATTTCTGGGCTTAACCGATCGAAGATGCTTGTAGAGCTCTAAGGCATGTTTTCCCGTTGATAATTTTACAGAAAGTTGAATGGGACCTTGTTAGGTTGGTTAGTGGCATAGTTGGTGGAAGTTTCAACTCCAACCTCCATCTCTTGTGGGACTTCCTCCCAGGTATATTGTTGATGGGCCATTTGGCTTTGACCTTCTTCTTCATGATAGTAATTTCCATATAGGATTTGGGAAGGATTAGGGATGTGAGCATTCCCTTGAGCTGCATACGGGGCATGGGGTGTCCCGCCTAGTTTTGCATGTTCCTTAATAGATTTTGCATGGCAATGTTTTGTTGGGTAATATTTTTCATGTTAGCAGCCACTTCCCTGGTGAGTCGGCTGCTATCTTGGATCTATCTCTAGATATGCCTCGTCAATGTTGTTGATGAGGTCAAGGATGGACTATTTGGAGTGAAATGCGAGTTCAAAGTGTTCCCTGGCTCTCTGAGATACTAATTCTCCATTATTGAAGCTCATGATAACGTTGGCTTTCATCTTAATCAAATAATACTCATTTCTCAATGACTATACCAAGTTCCAATAAACGATTTTCCTTTGATTTTTTCATGGTTCTTTCTTCAAGAACAAACCCACTTTCTTCCTATGACTTTTTCCACTTGTTTTTCGTGGCTGAATGTATCGTTTTCCACATAGAGTGTCAATTCGTTGACCCTATATTTTGTAACGATTACATGGACAATAGATGTCGGACAAACTCGCGCCTTCACAAGCAAATTCTTGTACATTTTGATTGGATATTTGGGTGGGTTAGGACGATTTTTATAGACGTGGAAAATCCTTTGCTGCATGAGACAAAACTTTTGGAGCGTCGACAATTCAATTAAATATTGTTACACATGAACAAAACATTCATCAACTCAACAAAACTGAAGTAATTTGACTCAAACAAATAAATATAAAGTAAGCCAAAAATGGGAGATTTAGAGTGGTTTAAAGTGTAAAATGTTTCATTATCCTACAAATAGTATAAGTTATGAGTTTTTATAGAGTTATGGCTGAAATGGTAGTCGTTGAATAACAACCACATGACCCATCTCTCAAGTCGAAGCCTCACATCACTCAATCTGTTATGCATTTAATACATTGACAACAGATCAATCACCCTATACCCAAGGCTTACAATCCAACATTCATCATTACAAACATTATATCAATCATTCATAAAGATTGCCTGGGAATCCTCTAAAGGGCGACAAGGGCTTCAGCCTTGGGAAACTTCGTATTGGAAGTCTTTGGTGCGAGAAACTATGACTTCTTCTTTGAGGACTTCAGCCAAAAAAGAGGGTTTTCGCTTTTTGACCTCGTTATTTTGATCAATTGAGTTTTCATCGACTTGACTAGGTTCGACTAACCTCTCCACGTAGACTTACATTCCCCTCTGGACTATGACATGGTCTTCTGATTAGAGGCTCGGCGACGATGTGCAACAAATATCATTATTTAAGATTTCATAATGCATAGAAGGAGATCTCCATCTCCTATTTGATTCTATGTTGTTCATTATCATGTTCTAAATTTATAATGAACCTCTTGAAAGCAATAAAAATCACAAGCAGATCTAAATGGTGATCAAACATCAACCAATCATAAAGAATTAAAGAAAAAATGAACAATGTAAATTAAAACACTTCACAAGGTTTCAACATAAATTCTAGTAAAAAATTGTCTAACCGAACATGATTGAATCCCAAAAATACAAAGTTTTAATACTTATCCTAGAATAAAGTACGTAAAAGATGAGTACAACCTTTTAATTTTGAATTCTTCATTGACTTCGAATTATACATTTTTCACTTTAAGTAACCTAAAATATGAAGATAATTTTGCCTTGTATAGCACTAAGATAGTTTATGGTAGTATGTCCTACAATTTGAGGTCTCCACACACACAAGGACTTAAAAAGCCCTACAAATATGATTCTATAGCAACGTTTATTCATCGTTGCTAACAACGTTCAATAACGATTCCAAAATTTTTTATTTCGTAGTTCTTATAAGGGAAAATTTCAAAACAAAGAGATTAAGTTTCACCAATTTTAAATTTAAGAGATGGGGTTTAAAATTTCAAATTTCAAAATTTTTAAGATTTAAAATTTCAAATCTCATATTTTTTAAATTTTTATTTATAAAAATTAAGGTCACAATTCCATTTAATTTTGTCACAAATTTTATATAATTGGTCACATATTATGAATTTGTCACAAATTACGAATTTTACATGTCACAAATTATTTTACGGTCACAATTCAAAAATTTTATAGGTCACATTTGTTCATTTGTCACAAATAAAAAATCGAAACGTCACAAATTATTTTATGGTCACAATTCAAAAATTTTATATGTCACAATTTGTTTATCGGTCACAAATCAGAAATTTTATAAATCAAAAATTATTTTACGATCACAAATAAAGATTTTTATAAGTCACAAATTATTTTACGGTCACAAATTATTCTACAGTCACAAATCAGAAATTTTATAGGTTACAAATTATTTTACGATCACAATTTTAAAAATTTATAAGTCATAATTTGTTAATTGATCACAAATCACAAGTAATTATCAAATTATTGGTCATATATTATAATTACGGTCACATTTTAGAAATTTTATAAATCACAATTTATTCATCGATTACAAATTACAAGTAATTATCAAATTATCGGTAACATATTAACAAACTTTTAGGTCAGACATTATTTATTTGTCACAAATTATTAAATTTTAAAGTCACATTTTAATAGTTAGTCACACTGAACCAAATAATTGGTCACATACACCAAAACATCACCCTCGATCCCGATCCACCACCAATATTTGGTCACAAATAACCAAATAATTGATCACAGACCATATCCCACCGCCGCCACTACCACGACATCACCACACCACCACCAACCACAACGATGTCACTGCACTGCTCACATCAAGGCGCGACTGCACAACAGCGATCGGAGGTGGCATCGGGGATAGACACACCCGACAGCTACGACGATCTAAGGGAGAAGGCTGTGCCGTCTGTGGATGTGGTATCTCGCGAAGCCGCGCCATCTGTGGAGGTGTTGTATCACGGTGATGGTGCGAGGCTGGGCTGTCGATGGAGATGGCGTCGCCGAATGAGAATTGGTAGAGAGAGTGAAGAGATTATGGTGAGAAGAAAGGAGAAGGAGGAGGAAAATTGAAAATTGTTGCTAGGGTTTAGGGGAAATTAATTAGGATTGTAATGAAAATTGTATAATTAATATTTAATTAAATATGAAATATTTGATTTTTGAAATATGAAACTCGTGATCTGATTTTTTAATATGAATCTTGAAAAGTAGAATTTTGTGTCATTTCTACTTCTTATAACGTGGAATCCAGCGGTTATTAATAAATCAAGCCCACCTAATGATAAATTCAGCCCACGTATTAGTAAACCCATACCAACATAAGACCTAACCCAAAAACATTTCCAATTAAAATTGTGTTCGTCGTGTCTCCATTTGCATCTGTGTCTTCGACTTCATCTAAGTCTGAATCTTTTGCCGTCGTGTTTGAAGTCCGTTAATAGATCAACATAAGACCCAACCTATAAACATTTCCAATTAAAATTCCGTGTTCGCCCTAGCCCTCGGAGCTTCAGTGTTCGCTATTCAAGCCGTGTCTCCATCTACATCTACATCTGCATCTACATCTTCGACTTCAACTGTGCCTTCGACTTCATCTGCATCTGAATCTACTGCCTTCGTGTTTGAAGTCCGTCACTTCATCTTCTCCAGTATGTCACCTCTCTTTTCTCCCTTCTTATGCACTCTTATTCTCTGGCCAAACTTCTAAGTAGTGTGTTATTTTCTTGTTGGACATCAGGTGTAGTTGAAGCATTTCCCATACAATTTTGCATCTTTTTCTAAAATTTTAATAACTTGTTTGATTTACTCTGTTAAGGAATTTTGGCAATGTTTTTGGTGAGGCCATTCCATACAGACTTAGAATATGCTACCTATTGATGAATCATAGAGTGTTAGTTTGATGCACTTCGAGTTTGTATATGGCAATAAGGATGAATATAAAAGAAAGGTGGATAAGAAAAAGAGAAATGTTACTTAATATCCTTGTTGGAACTTCAGCTAATGGGACGTTGGTCTATGGTTTATCATCTCCGATTAGCTTAGTTTTTACTCTTTAATCTATATTCGAACAGCACAATCTTTTGCTCTGTGAAGTTCTGCTTTGTCATTCCTACTAATTGATTCTTTTAAAGTTGTATGTTATCCACTCTTTGGCACAGTTCAGTCAGATAGTTTTGCTGATCTCTTAGAGATGATGACTAGGATGACAATTTGGGGGCACTTTAAAATCAATAAATTTGAAATCTTCATTTCTGCTTAAATGGATCCTTATAATTGTAAAACTTTCCATCCTTCTAATATTCTATCAGATATTCCAGGTTTATTTCTACCAATAACTTAAAGCTTTTTAATCTTGCAAAAAGCTCAAGGCATATCATTTTGAGTGACCTTTTATGGGATAGTAAATTTGGTTTGCAATATGTTTTGACAAATGTGAGAGGTCTTCCCTTAACTTCCATTGTAAAGAAATAACATCAACCATGTCCAGTGAATGTGTTGCTTACAAATGGCTTCAACAATGCATCCAAACGGTTATGGCTGAGGTTTGAGATCGAGAACTTATCATAAAACATACGTTCAAGGGTACTATCTTCTACTCACAAATTTATTAATTCATTGTCCTGGAGAAAAGGTAATAGATTAAGGTGAAACTAAAAATGATCAAGAAGTCTATTGTGAATTTCTTGCTTTCTCTGACAATTCTTTTGAGTTTATTTACCATACCTCTAGATATAAATAACCATCTTCTAGTCTTTATTCTTGTTTATATACTTTTTCCTTGTTTTCCTAAAAGTAGAAATTGATTGTAAGGGAGGGATAAACTAAAACTAACATGGTCAACTATCTCCAGGTCAACTATCATAATATGCTTAAGAGTAAAATCAGTGAGAATCTGAATGCTTTTTCTACTCATCTAGGAACTTAACACAAAGTGAAGCACTAATGAACAAGTTTGATGTCTACACAGTGGCAATGAAAACTTGATACATATATGTTAAATGTGCAAGTTCTCTTCATTTCGACTATACCATTATAATAACCTTACAATTTTCCGTTTTCACACATTGTTGAGAATGCCTAGTTATTTAGATGTCCTATCTAAATTTGATTATCTGCAAATCCTTTGCTAAACCACAATTGTACAAAAAAAGCCTATGTTCACATTTACGTATCTTTTTCTCTAATGTATCTTTGTGTGTTTAGCATTGGATAGTATATTTGCGTATAATGGACAAAGAGTGGCTACATTTATCAAGGTTATCATCTAAAACTAATCTTACAAAGGAGGCACTACACATATGGAAAATTCGAAGTGTCAACTATTGCATTGGTACAAGTTTGAGGAGGAAGTTGTAGCGAAAGGGAAGATTGCAATAGCAAACCCAAGTGCAAAGATGCATCACTTGCCACTCGGACGAGATTGATGGAAGGTTTAAGTTGAGGAAGTGTAAATGGATAATTTGACCTTATACAAACCTTCACATAAATTTTGAACTCTTAGTGAATTCATGGGAAGTACTGTTGTTTGGCCGAAGAGCAGTATTAGACTTCTTTGATGAAGGTATATTTCCTGGATTTATTACATGCATGTGTGAATCTATTTCCATTTTCTTTCGAGCACACATGGTATTTAGTATGTTAATGGTGGTTTCAAGTTTTTTTGATGAAATTGATGACTTTTTTGTTATCAAGGAAAACATTGCAAGACATGGTAATGATTCTATAACTCCCTGAATTGCTGCTTCAGTCATAGGACCTCTCAGTCTCTTCATTATTCTTCTACAAAATGGATAATTCAATACTTATGTAGTTCCACATATGTTCATTGATTCTCTATTGGAAAGATGGCATCTTCATACTTGCATTTTAATGATAACTAATTGCAAGATACATCTTTTTATGACATTCTGTTAATACGAGGTAACTTGGAAACATTGTATAATAAATGTTTATTTGACCACATATTGTTTTTGAACACGGCACCAGTCAAAAAACAAAAGCTATGACTTTAATGTATGTTCCTTGAATAACTAAAATTACATTTCTTATGCTTGACAGTTGTTGTTTTTTGTATTAATTTGTTTACGATATTGCTTAAGCATATACGCTACTGTTGAGTTACCCAATTGGGTTTACAATGAAACCTAAAAATCAATACAAGAGAGAGAAATTTGTAGTGCTAATTGGTTCTTGCTATTCCAATTCATCTAATTAATGCTTTCGAATTTCGTTTACAGGTGTAGTTGACAGCTTATAGATTAAGCATTCCCATGGCTGATTCAGAAGAAGATAATGCATTATTTCCAATTTTTATTGTCAATGATTGCCTTGCCTTCTGTGCCTTATACAATTCTGAAGTTATTCATTGCTGCCTCAAAGAAAACAAAATGCATCAACTACGAGTGGAAATACCGTAAATTTGTTTTCAAACGGGTCTGTTACATTTTGCTCATTTTACACGCTCTTTTATTTACTGTGTGGTGAAGCTATATTACAATTTTAGTTCCAAATTTATTTTTGCAGAGTATGAGTGTCTCAGCACGTGGAAACTTGACTCTTGTGCTGCTATTGGTTATCATGGCTACTCTTGTTTACTGCATAAAGAACATGAATAGTGAGGTACGCACTGACCAATTAGAATCATGTTAACATATGTGAACCCTTTTTTCTGAACTTGCTCCAAAACATACGGTCATGTTTATCATGTAATCTATTACGTGCTTGTATTTTCTTCAGTTATGGAACATTGAATTTATTTGAGGGTAATACTTTTTGATTTTCTCAAATTCAAGTTTTTGAGTTGTTCAACATCCTTGGATTAGAACCTGGAGCTTCAAATTCCGAAATTAAGAAGGCATATCATCCTGAAAGCACGTTGTACATGTTTCTTGTTTCATGTTATGACATTGTACATGCCTCCCATCTTCTTTCAAAAGAATTGCATATCATCACTTTTGTGATTTTGGGGTGTTTGACAGTGTAAATGTTTGTATTACATCAAATATTCCATGTACAATTTTCTTATGCAACTGGATTTGTTGAAGTAATGCATATAAATCATCAATTTGGGCTAGAAACAAAATGAAATCCATTTCAGCAAACAAACTTGAAACACTTGGGGGTTGTTCTCTTTGTGTTTCAGTTTTGAGTTTTGAATTCATTTTAAGTTTTGTGTTTTGAGTGTCCATTTTGAAATGGTTGAAATGTGTTTTTTTTGGCATTTTGAAAAATTGTTTTGAACACCCAAAACGCGTTTTGAAAATTTTGGCTTGATTATAACTAAAAACATTCAAAACGACAATCGTTATGGGTTTTCTTTGTAAATTTTTAACTTGTTTTCAAAATTGCATTTTCGAAAATAGGAAAGAGAACGCATTTTCACAGTTTTGAAAAATTGAAAACAGAAAATTGATTGAAAATGGTTAAAAAAAAAAAGGCCCTTATTTAGTATGTTAATAGTGGTTTCAAGTTAGTTTGATTAAATGGAGATGCAAGAAAGGGATGTTCAATCTATTTTCATTTTTTATTTTGTACGATTTAAAAATACTACGAAACTTTAATCTCAATTTCATGCACTATCAAAAATGTCTTTAATTATGTTGTTTAATTTTCGTATTTTACTATAAAAATATAAAAAAATTAAATATATTGGTTAATATCAAAATATAAAAAAATGCGAATTAATTAAACATACATAAAAATAACATATGACAACGTTCGTAAAATGTTGCAAAAACTTAGATAAAGGAAAAGACGATGTTAAAAAATGTTACTGAAAGGTGAGCTCAAAAAATAAAGAACACTGAAAAAACGTTGCAAATAAGTTAAATAGAGCTTCAAATAAAACGTTTAGCAACGTTAAAAAAAATGTTGCTAAAATGTGAGCACTTAAATAAAGACCACTAAAAAAAGTTGCAAATAAGTTAATGGCAACATTCAAAAAATGTTGTGAAAAGGTCAATAACAACATTTACAGAATGTTGCGAAAAGATGAACCCAAATTTCGACTACAGTTTTAAAATGTTGTGAAAAGATTATTAGCAACATCTAAAAAATATCGCAAAAAGACATTGCAAATGACAACAGTAAAAAAACATTGCAAAAGATAATTTGCAATACTGAAAAAACATTGTCATATTCTTTTACTCTACAACAACATTGAGGTTTGCAACATATGTTCGAATGTTGCAAAATCTCGAAGGCAACGTTTTTTGAATGTTGCAGAAGGCTGTTTTTGTTGTAGTGTTTGTTGATCGAGTTCCATCAATGAGAAGATGAAGTATCATCAGCGTATGAACTAACTTCAAATATTTCGTTAACAAAAGTAAAATGGGGAAATTTAGTACGCCAAGTCTAAACCTCCGTTTGAAAAAATTTATGAATGTTTAAACTTCAAGTTAATTAAATTAGTGATCCTCCGATTATACTCTAGGTTGCTACTTCCTTACTCAACAAATAAAGGTTACTCGTTTGAAAAAATTTATGAATGTTTAAACTTCAAGTTAATTAAATTAGTGATCCTCAAATTATACTCTAGGTTGCTACTTCCTTACGCAACAAATAAAGGTTACTTGTTGATCATCCATTTACTTAACTGTTTACTCATTCATAACTCTTTTTAAATTCGTTAACAACAACTAACGGAAAGCTGATTTAGCACATTAGCATTGTTAATTTGTCCACTTGTATTAAAAACACACGCTTTTGATTCAAAATTTAAAATCAAAATCCCCAATGAAATACACAAAATTGTCCAAATTAGAAATCCCCAAATTGAATTCCTCCCCAAACGACAACAACGTTGGCTTATAAAAAGCCACAATTGTGCCTTAATTTTGAATTACAAGGTGACCCACGAGGCAAAAGAAAATAAAAAAGAGAGACAATGTAATTGTTGAAAAAGCATTATTGGAGGCCTTGGATGAGAGATCACAACCAGGTTACTTTGTATCATTTTCAATTGATTATGCAATTTTCTATTATTATGGGCATAAAATAATTTTATTTTTTGTTTGAAACCATAATTATGCACTTTTGGGTCGAAGTATTCAAGGACACTTGTACCGTTCTGTCTATAAACACAAGTATAAGCAGTCGCAACTCATCCATGCCCCCAAGAACTAATAAGTTAAACTCATTTCAATTGTAAAATGGACATGTCGTTTACAAAAGTTGAGAGATGTGCTCGTTTAATTATATTTTCTAACGAATCATTATAATGACTTGCGATTTCACCAACTCGTTACCATATAATATATGTCAATTCAATCATTCTTTTCCACGTGATCAACTAATCTAATTTTCTTAAGTTATGGGATTCAATGTTTGAGGTCGTCGTGTTTGAAAACAACACTTATGTTGTTACTGATAATGAAACAACACTTGTATCGTTACGTCTATAAATACGATTATAAGTAGCTACAACTCATCCATGCCTCGATATTCGATAAGTTAAACTCATTTAAGTTGTAAGATGGACATAACGTGTACATAATTTGATAGATATATTCATTAGTTAATCAACATGAAAACAACAGAACTCCACAAGTGCTATTAATGTGTGATGAAAACGACATAGGTGTCGTTACTTGTGTAAACATGATATAAATAAATGATATCATGTAAATTTTAAAATAAAAAAGTTAAATAGTTTACTTAAGTATATATCGAAGTAATATGAAAATAATTATCATATTTAAATTATCGAAGTAACCACATTGTATTATCAATAACGGACAGACCATAATAGATAATGGTTGTATTGTTGTTTTACATGAAAGATAATGGATGTAATATAGTTCTACACTACAAATAACGGTTAGAGTGTCGTTATCATCCAATAATTGACAGCACAAAAATACACCAAATATGAAAATAAAACCAACTAATATATCATTTTATACTGTATTCAACAATAAAATACAAATATACATGATGTTTCTAAAAGTACCTTTATTTTTTCTTTACATATAATAGAGATTTCAACGTGTATATATGAACTAAATTATTGTTCAAATACTCAAAAGATAACAAAAATAGGTGAACAATATAATGAATAATAAGATTTTAGAGTAGCAAGCAAATTAATAAAAGAACACGCAATTTTGGAGATGAATTGAGGATTTTAATTGGATTGATAGTGGTTTCAGGGTTTTTTCCAATTGTGAAGGTGTTTTGGATATTTGACATTATTTCTTTATTATATTTTATAAGGGTAATTATATTCCACTACAAGTTTTATTTCTTGCATCACATATTAATTGCACTTAAGATTCTTAATTTTTTCTCATTATAACATTTATATCTCTAACAAATTTTCATGTCATTTTTAT
>CAIGRB010022513.1:0-10688 GCA_903798255.1 Fraxinus quadrangulata
AAACTTCATGAAAACAACTAAGCATGAATTGGCACTTGTAACAGTCATAGTTAGGTTTCTATCAGACAATTTTCTTGGTGTAAGGTGCCAAGAAAATCTTATGTATTATAAATTAAAAGAAACATATATGGCCCATAAAGCATGATTTCCCTTTCTCTTTTTCAACAGCTTTCCTTTGGAACCCACAATTCCAACAATCGCTGATGTAAATATTACACAACTCTTTCTATGACAGCTTTCAGATTGAATTCGAAGTCCTTTACAAGATTTGATTTAGCTTTTGTATAAGATCCAAGAACGGTAACTAGGTGTATTTATCAATTTTGATCAATTGTTATCTTAATTTTGTTCTAGTTTGGTAGCTAGTGATGTTTCAGGTGGTTGTAATTACCACTTTTATTAGTTGCTCAGCCCCTATTTGGTTTTGCTAAAAGGTTTTTGCTAGAGTTGGAACCCCCTGTTCGTCCAGGGCCCGCTGGCCTGGACGAATAGCAAAAACTCTTTGCTAAAAAATTTATTTTTTTTAGATTTTAATAAAAGTTAACGAAATGTATGATTGAAAAGTTGATAAAAAAGTGGATCCAACTCGTTGAAAATAAGTTTTGAAAAATAAGAGCTAAATAGGGGCTTAGTTTTGTTTGGTTTTGTTATTTTCAATTCCGATCTTCAAACCAATGTTTTCTCGGACTCTTGTAGTAATTCATTTTCATGTTTAAATACAATATTGAGACTGATAGATGTGCACCTGTGCAATCTGATTCTTAGCTACTTTAATAAAAAAATTCAAATTTTATCAAATATTGATAAGATATCTATGAGATAAATGTAGTACAATATAAGGATGTTAAGATGGATATACTAATTAATAAAGTAAAAAATGAGAATTAATGGAACAATGAATGACTTAATAGTTACAAAAACATGTTTTACAAAACCTAAAGGGGCTCCCATTTCTAAGAGTGTTGCAATCTCGATAAAACATGTCAAGAAAGCGAGGCATATGGCATGTGATAGTTGTTGACCATGTTTTTCATAAGGTTGAGTAAACAACGGATGTCGGGTCCATTCGTGTTCACTCAAGCAAACAAGTATAAAGTAAGCAAGAGAGAAGATCAAGTGTGATTTAAAGTGTTGAATTAGATTCAAATGTTACAAGAGTTGCTATTTATAGATTTCTAATCGAAGTGGTAGCAGTTGGATAAAAACAATGTGGCATCATCTCTCAGGTCGAAGCCTCACATCACTTAGTCTGCTACTTATTTAATACATTGACAATAGATCGCCACCCTACACCCTAGCTGACATTTATTATTACAAACGTTACATCAATTATTTTTAAAGATCGCGTACAGATCCTCAGAAAGCCAACGAGAGCTTCGGATTGGAGCGCGGGCTTCAAAAGGGAGCTTCAGATTGGAGGTCTTCGATGTGAATAGCTTCTAGACATAAAGCTTCGACTTCTTCTTTGACTTCTTTAATTTGACCGATTGGGGTCTTTGTTGACTTCGTCAGCTTTGACTCATATCTCCACGTGGAGTCTTGGTGGCGAGACGTAACAATAGTTGCAAAATATGTAGTTACTTTAGACTTTTGTGCCGAAACTAAATTTTCGGAGACATCATTTGTCTTGAATATTGATTGCATACAGATTTTTGTATAAATATATACATGGAATCTATATCGATTACGTATATGCTAAGGAACTGGATCATGAAGAACTGATATTGATATTGACATAACTTGTGTGTGTACCAAATATATTGAATTTCGTGTATCAAATATGAAAGAATCTGATATACAAATAGCCGTGCAAAAAGAATATGATCGAGTGGTGGTGGAGGGTAGTATGATTAGATACTGTAATCTTTATAAGGGCCATGAGGGGTAGCCCACAAGATCCAAGAAACAGGTCATCACTCCCATCATCAAATCTAATGCAAAGGATCTGCTCATGGAAAGAAATCAGGACCATACAAAAAATTTAGGAAAGGAAGGATGAAGTACAGTTCATCAGAGACAGCAAAATTTACATGTATTGTGCTTTCAGAATGTAATTACTTGTACAAAATAGTGGCAAGAATCTGTGGGATTTTTTTGTTGAAAATGGAAGCGGATTCATACGACATATGATGACAGTCTTGTGCAACTTGTGGGGAAGACAGGTGCAGTGCAATAGGAAGATAAAGTATATTTATTATGCAGACATATGGAGGATTGGTTTTGCATGATGTGGGGTGGGGTTCTCAGCTACTAGAAGTCTAGAAGCAATTTTATCTTACACTTTAAGTAATACATAATTATGGGCAAATAAAAGTTATTCTAATCGTGTGATGGGGCATCTATTAGTGGAGGATATGGAGGCGATAGCTAGTAGGGGATGGGTTTTTCTTTGCCAAGGGTTATGACTTTCAACTTGAGGTGAGTGTGATTCGCGTCGAGTGGTACAGAGTCAGTTGAAAAAAAAATATGAGAGTAGAAAAGAAAGAGGGAAACCCAAAATAAAGAATAGCTTTGAGTACGTGATCAAAAGCTATCCTAAAACGACTCAAATTTTGTGATGTCATATGGGGAACAATGACAAAGATTTAGAGGTTTAAACAAGCCTTCGGGGGTAAATCAATAAGCAAAAACTGAAGAACCTAATAAGAACAAAGAATACTTTTTAATTCTTGAAATAATTTTGAAAGTTTGGATCTTATATACTAGTTGTTTATGCTACAAATCTATAAAATTCATTACATAAAAATCTATCTATAGGGGTGTCAAAACATCCCATGCACGAACTAACCTAACTTGAGGTAAAAACCCACATTTGGTCGGTCAAAAAATTGAAACTGTTTATAGCGCAACGGTCACCACCTCACAGCTGGCATTAAAGACACTACCAGAAGAAAATTTTCTAGTGCTGAGCTCATGGGCGTAGCACTTAACCTCATGGCCAAGGCAGGAAGCCTTTGCATTCTTTCCTGTATTCTATCTAATTTGCTTTTAATTGTTCGTTTTTATCTGTTCTTTTACAACCTTAAATTGTGGTTAAAACACAAGTTGTTATATTTTGAACAAATACAACAAACCCGACTTGCTCAATTTTATAGAAACAAAAATAGTTTAGAAATAAGCAATACTTATGTGTAAAGTAAAGGTATCTTTCAACTTGATAATGACTGTCGCATAACGTCTTTTTTGTCCCACAAGAAGCACGTGAAAGAAAAACTCCTAGCACTCTATCTCGTGCGTATTATACATTCACAAAGATAACTGAATTAAACAAGTTAGAAACCAGAAATTCGTTGTTCGAAAAAACTTTTTGGGTTGGTATAATCGATTTGGACATATAGGAGAAAAATGATGTATCGAATAATTAACAACTCACATATACATCCTCTAAAGAACCAAGAGATTTTTTTTAATGTGTTGCTTATTCAAAAGGTAAGTTAGTCATCAGACAAAGGCCAATATCAAATCTCTTTCTTAAAAAGATTCATGGAGATAATATTTGTGGGCCCATGCATCCACTACGTAGTTTCATTATTTTTATGGTTTTAATTAATGTTTCTATTAGATTGTCCCATGTTTGCTTGATTTCAACTAGAAATGCAATATTTGCTAGGCTACTTGCTTAAATTACTGTATTACGAGTCAATTTGTTGATTACTCTATCAAGAAAATTCATCTAGATAATAGTGGTGAATTTATATCTAAAACATTAGATGAGTACTATATGTCAAATGAAATTATCATAGGATATTTAGGGGTTGTTTTCTTCGTGTTTCAATATTTTTGTTTTGAGTTTTGAATTCATTTTGAATTTTGTATTTTGAGTGTTCATTTTCACGTTATTGAAAAATGTGTTCTTTTTGTCATTTTGAAAAAAATTTCAAAAATCAAAAATTGAAAAACCAATTCTCTTTGTTCCCCTCTCTCTCGTCTCTCTCTCTCTCCTTCCCCTCTCTCTATCGTTTCTCTCTCTTTTTCCACTCCTTTCTGTCGACGAACAATGACGGTGGCTGAAATCGGTGCGCGGTGTGCCACGTTGATTGATTGTGGTTGCGATCGCCGGCGACTTCGTCTCTCTTTTTTCTCACAATGGCTGTGGTTCGTTGTGGCGGTGGTGTGTGGTGGTTTTGGATGCGTGGTGTGCGACGGTGGTGTAGTGCAGGTTGTGGCTGTGGCGATGGTGTTTGGGTGCGTGGCTGTGGCTGTGGCTGTGGTGTGCATGCTGTGGCGGTGGTTGGGTGATGTGGTGTGATGGTGGTGATTGGGTATGTGGTTGTGGCGGTGGTGTGGTGGTGGTTCTGCGGCGATTTTGGTGATTTTTGTGGTTGTGGATCTGGCGGTTGTGTGGTGGATGTGGTGGCGAATTTGGCGGTTGTATGGTGGTGATATGGTGCAGGCGGCGGTGGTGGTGGTTGGGTGATGTTGTGGCAACGACGATAGTAACGGCGGTGGTTTTTGAAAATTTTAGCTTGGTTTTAACTGAAAACACCCAAAACATTTTTGTCATTTTCGATTTTCTTTGTAAATTTTAAACTCCTTTTCGAAAATATGTTTTTAAAAATAAGTAAGTAAACGTGTTTTCACTATATTGAAAAATCGAAAACAGAAAACGGATTGAAAACGGTAAAGAGAACGGCCTCTTAGTTGCTCACATCCATACTCAAAATGGTTTTCTGGATTATTAAGCACATATTTATCTCCTTTTTTTTTAAACTCTTTTTTCATATACTCATTTTCAACCACATATTCATGCAATAAAATATTCTACACGTAATTTCAAAAAAATTTCCTACTTTTTTAACAACACATTTTCAAAAATTCACTATTCAAAACAAAATTTTTCCAAAAAAAAATCCCAACGAAGACTTACAATTTGTATAGATTTTGAATCACCATCCATTGTCATGTATATTGAACATTTAACACATGACTTAAATTACTATTTTAATTAAATGACTTTCCCAATTTTGGAAGGGAAAAAACTACATCCTAAAAAACGTAAAATTTCTTGAAATGAGACAATTTCATCTCACTTTGATCCCCGAAGCAATCAGTGTCAACAAGTGAAAAAATCATTCACTTGCAAGAAGTTGTAAATCAATTACCTTATGTATTTATTGATATAAGAAAATAAAAATAATATAAACCAACAAAAATTGATGTCCCTACTGATCTATCCATTGTAGTAAATGAATTTCAAATACTTTAGAAGCACTGTTGATCAGTTGGTGTCAAAAACACTAAACCTCGAAAGCGAAAAGTTTGAGAAAAATGCAATTAAAAACTTTAAAAATAGCAGTAGTAGGAAAGACTAATCGATCAAATACTAATAATGTGGTTCCGCATAACCACATATGTACGAAAAATAATGAGGTTTTATTAAATTGTCTATTATCTCATAAATTATAAGAATGAAAAAGTATTGTTATACATTGCCCCTGTTTGGGCTCCATTTTATCCAAATGCATTTTTTTCTCTTTTTAACCACACATTCTCTAATAAAATAATATTACACGTAAATCTAAAAAAATCTTCTTTTTTAATTACACATTCTTCAAAAAATCACTATTTCAAAATGTATTTTGTCATTAATGTTGCTCTTGACATTATGCTAATGAGGATCCTAAACCACAATATGTTGAAGACAATAAAGATAGAAAAGATTGGCTTAAATGAAAAGAAGCCATAGGAGTTGAATTCTTTAAAGAAATGCAAAGTATTTGGACATACAGTTCAAACCCTTAAACATTTAATACTTATAATAGGATATAAGTGGGCCTTTTGTAAGGGAGATGAATAAGAATAATGAAATAAAAAGATATAAAGCCCAACTCATTGCCCATGATTTTTCACGACTTGTAATCGATTAGTATTCTCCTCTAATGGATGCCATCATACTTCAATTTTTTATTAGTTTGAGTGTCATAAAGTCTCAACATGCGCCGTATGGATGTAATAACATATATCTATATGGTTCACTTGATAGTGACATATGCATAAAAGTCCTTGAAGAATTGTGCGACAAGAAAATGATACATTGCCTACAACTATATTCTTAGTCGAACTGCTTAGACAATTTTAATGATTATAGGGCATAGTCCTTAGGAATATTTGTTGAAAAATGGTTATAAAAATGAATGTATGTTCATGTGTTATCATAAATAAAATAAAAACTGAATTTATAATTGTGACAGTTTATGATAACGATTTTAACTTAATAGAAAACTCGAAAAACTCAACGAAACTACAAATCACTTGAAAATGAATTTGAAATGAAAGATTTAGAAAAAATCAAATTATGTCTTGAATTGCAACTTGAGCATTTCTAAGAAAAACTATTTATTCATCAATCTTCATATATAGGAAAAATATTAAAACATTTTATGTGTATAAAGCCCATCTTCTAGCATGGTCTATGATCATTTGATCACTTGAGATGAAAAAAAATTATTCACTTTACTATTTGAATATGCAGAAAATGTTCTTGATTCTAAAGTACCATACTTAAAGTATAATTGGAACATTAAAGTATATTGCAAATTGCACTCTACCAGACATAGTTTTTCTATAAATATCATTGCAAGATATAGCTCTGCACTAATTCAAGGACATTAGAATTATGTTAAAAGCATTTTTGTTACCTAAGGGTATTATTGACATGAGATTATTCTATTCAAAAAATGTGACCTTTATTAGGATATTTACATGCATGTTATTTCTCTGATTTACATAAAACGAAATTGCAAATAGAATATATGTTTAGACGTGGATGAACCACTATACTTTGGAGATCTGTAAAGCAAACTTTGATAGCAACATCTTTAAATTATTTTAAAATTATTGTAGTTCATAAAATAAGTCAAAAACGTATATGGTTGATGAACATGATCCATCATATTCAAGCATCTTGGGGATTAGCTTCAACAAATGATAATTCAACAATATTAAATGAAGAAAATGCAATTTATATTGCACAATTCAAAGGAAACTATATCGGGAAACATGACAAAGAACATTTTTTTTTTTTTTCAAAATTGTTGTATATACATGAATTTCAAAAGAATGATGACTAAGATGTTTAATAAAATCGTTCAAGTGATAATGTGACTATTTTATTAAAAATAGCATTAATGACTTCTAATTCATGAAATTAGAACACTTGACTCGAATATATCAACTCAAAGATCTGTGATGATTACATCAAATGGAGTAATTGTATTCTTTTTCTTTCGTCCAAGTTTTGCCACACTAGATTTTGCTAACAAGATTTTAATGTGACGACATTTTCTTATTACTCTAAAACTTAACAATCAACTATACTCCTTTTTCCTTTATATGATTTTTTGTCGTGCTTGGTTTTGTCAAGTAAGATTTTTAACGAGACGTTATTGTATAAATAGTCAACGAAAGGGGATTGGTGTAAAATTACGGAATAAATTGTTAATGAATATTTAGTCTTATCTAGATAAGTCTGTCTTACTCTAAAAATTTGTACCTTGATCAATTTATAACTCACTAGAACTATATTTTTTTCAAAAAAAAAAAAAAAAGCTTCACTTTTAACTCTTATTTTCTTTCTTCATTTCACAACATAAATAAGTCACTGTTACTATCTCTTCGTTTTAGTCGTGTAGAATTTCCAAGTCATACTGAAGATAAAGTTCTTATGATTTTTATATTCTTTGATGATATAGTTTTAACTGGTGAAACTAAAACTTATTTTCTTGATCTTTTATATAATAAGTTATGAATAAGATTGGAGGTATACGATATTTTCACAAGTAATATAATGATGATCGTTATTTGAAATAATCGATTTTCTTAGATGAGCGAATTAAACTAAAACTTAACCAAAACAATTAAACTAAGATTATCACAATCTCGAGTTTTGAAAAATACAATGAGCTAAAAGTATTAGGTTTCCACGAATTCACCATAGCTTATTTAGTTTATACTTGCACTTGTCTCCCTTCAATGAAATTTCATTCATGTTGTTCGAATTTCTAAAACATTATTTGATGATCTCTTGAGAGCAAAATTAAATCTACTATAAAGAGGGAACCCACTATATTTTTATATGAATTTCAACAAGTTAGAGTGCATTAAGATCTAAAGAAACTCACTTATTAGATCGTACAAATAGTAAAAGTATATCTCTAGCTTCTACCAAATCCATAGTGTTTATTGCAAGTGCTAAGCAAGAAAATCATTCGTAGATTGGCCAAAAATATGAACAAACTCGATGTATACTCAATTTCAATGTAAAAAACGTAGTAATTAAAATTAAATCATTAAAAGCTAACTTTCATTGTGACATCCTAACAATGGAAAATTTAGACTTTAACGTAATTGTAGTAAACACACACATAAAAATTGAGAGCATCACCAGAGTAAAATAAAGAGAAATATGGAGAATTCGTGCTTGAACTTCAAAGCTCCTCCTCAGTCTTTGTCCTGTTCTTCTTTTCCCTTCAACCTTAGGTAAAAATTGTGACTTTATCCCAGATTGCTTCTCCCTTGATCTTTTAGTTAAGTATTTATTAGTGTCTCTATTCACCTAGAAATTCGTACCACCAAAATTCCCAGATGCCCTTAAATTTCAGCAATTCCCCCTTGTACAGAAAATTGTGGCCAGAATTCTGCCACGTTTGGTATGTTTTTTTTATTATTATTATTGTCCAATAAAAAATTGCCAAGTGTTATCTATAATTCTGGCACCACTTTTTCTGTACAAATAGCAGCTTTCACAAAAAATGCCCTGATCCAATTCAGGGCTTTTTAATTCCATATGGACAAAATTCTTGCTCCCTGATATTGGTCCCTACGAAAAGCTTCAGAGAGACCTGTTTAAATTTCGTAGGGAAAAAAATTTTACCTTCCGATTTTTGTCCCTACGAAAATGGTCAGAGATGAGACTTTCTATTACTCCAGTTTTCACCTCTACATTCTTCTTCCTTTGCATCTCCACGAGGTCGTCTTTTGCCAACCGTTTCCTTCTCAAGTTGATTAACACCATCAAAAAGTGTCTTTTTGTCTTCACTTTTGCCTTGCCCTAAAAACTGTTTAATATTTTTTTTTTTATTTGAACCACAATCTACAGTTCATGATGTACTGAAAAATTTTCCCCACTGGACGTCTGGACCCAAATTTTGTAGCGTAATAGAACTGAGCTACATTATTTTCCCAATAATACATTTTAAATAGTGTTTTAATGAAAAATATGTGATTAAAATATAAAGAATGAGTGAGTATCAAACATAGTGTGAATGTAAAAGACTTCGCGAAGAATGACACTAGAAAAAAAAACCAATTTGAATGACCAAAATGAAACTAGGGCAAAACTTGAGTGACCAATTCAACTTTTAATACTGATTTTTTTTTTTCACAATTTTTAACGGACATATATCAATTTACTACTAAAAAATGTGCAAGCAAATTTAATCTTGACGCATTTTAAAAAGCCCTCACGGGAGTGTCTAATTGCAAACATGAAATCTATATGAGAAGATTATAGACCATGAAATTCCCAAGAACTTATTAGCATGTAAATTATTAATTAATTATATTTAATTGATTTAATTTTTAATTTANGAGAGAGAGAATTGCTTGGACTATAAAAACCTACGTTCCCTAAAGATTAAATTAATGTCATGCTAAAATTATAGGATCAAAAGTGCCAATCTCGGTGTACTGGTCTTGTCATAACCAGTTTTTGTCCAGCTAATGCCAATCTCACATGTTATTGTATTTATAAATTTGGTCCTCTTGCCAGACCATAGGTATTTGTTTGCACCGGTCACAGGTGTCTAGCATATTAAATCTCTGTTTGAGCTTCATTATAATTAGAATTTTGAGAAAAATATATTTTATAATAGTGATTTTTTTAAGAATGTGTTAAAAATGAGGAAATTTTTTTACTTACGTATAATATTATATTAGTGGAGAATGTGTGATTGAAAAACAAAATGAAAAAATATATTATCAAATAATGAAGCCCAAACAAAGGTGCTGACTTGGAGTCTCATCTTAAAATATGAGCCTTATTAAGAAAAGTAACACAAGTCCTTATATGTTAGTCTACGTTTTCATTTTTATTCAATGTGAAATTTATGCCTTAACATAGCATACATTCACCCCCTTTTTTGTGTGTGAGCATATACATATTTGTATGATGGCTGCTATGATGAAATTGTTTGACACAGTTTGGCTTTTTTACCCTATATCATAGGGTAGAACAATGGCCGACACAAAAAGGGTGGTCGCGATCTCACGAGAGGACCAACAAGGATAATACAGGAATATTCACCTATATATACTCGGTAATTTTATAAATCAAGAGGCGATGAATAGTACAGCCCTTTTGGGGACAAATTTGCGATCAGTACCTCATCTAAGCCCGCACACTAGAAAATTTATGAGTACTTTGGCCGTGGGCTAGACACAACTCCGATGCAGCCTACCTTTACAAGCAACCTGTTTCACTGTCAAAGCCCAAGTGAAACTTGAAGCATATCGAGCGCTTCGAGCTTAGGCGATCCGAGTCCCACTTGTACACGTGAAAAAAGAGACCAAGAGCAGCACTTCTTCCAGGAAAGCAACATAATAGTAATTAGTACACATCAATCGTCGAGTGGATCTAGGATGGGATATTGATTAGGTACTGTCTCAAGTTTCCTATGATATTTCCTAGT
>CAIGRB010022519.1:0-18224 GCA_903798255.1 Fraxinus quadrangulata
AATGCGCCTTTGTTGGATTGTTACCGTTGGAAATTGGTGGTCGCTCATGTAGGTTGACCCGGCCCAAGTACAATAAAGTGGGTTGTTATTCTTTGAATTGTGAATAACTTTCCATCACCTATAACCAATATTATAACTTCCAAAATGTAAATACGTGAAAGTGTGGAAGTTTACATTTTCGTATCTCTCTCAGAAGAAAAATATGAAAAATTCATATGGACGGCATTCAATCATCTTGAAAAAGGTACTTGGGTTGTGACTAAGGAACTCTTTCAATTTGATAGAGTTTTAGACCAATGAGATCAAGCAAAGTAAGGTCAGTGATTTAACATATTTAATCTTGGAGATTTTTCACTTCAAAAAAGTTTGTACAATCTTGTCAAGTAGAAACATGCTTAGGTATGAAATTACATTAGTATCGGAGCCTTCAAATGCTGTTTCCTTGCATATTATCTTGCTGAAGTGATATAATGCTTGTATGCCTTTTATGATAAAACGTTAAGCATCATTAATAGCGTGTCTGAAATATGCAACATAAATTCATGAAATTTTTATAGCATGTTCCGTAATGATTTAGATCATATCTGTAATTTTTTTTGGAATTTTTGATTTTCTATTTTTGGAGAAAAGTGAAACTCTAGTTAAAAATGCAAAAAAATTAAATATTTACTATTTTCTTTTCTTTCATTTTCCGAAAGTAAAATGAGTACAGTTAGAAATGTCTTCACACAAGATTTTCAACTTTATAAAGAACTCGTAATTTTGGACTTAAAGTTAAAAGTTAGAGCCTTTCAAAATTTAAGTCGAGTTTCAAAAAAAAAAAAAAATCTAAAAATCTGAAGTTTTTGGGAAGATGATGAATAGTAACTTTTTTATCCTCACTCACTCCCTGCCTGTCCATTATATTGGTGTACCATGCGCTACAATGTGTATATTATTTTTTAATTTTGACTGCAGAGACTAACTCAAAATGTCAAATTTAGTGGAACGGACCTGACGAAAAAAAAAATCGAGACCAAGGAAGCATCACATGTAGTGTACACGTGTTACTCTCAGCTAGAACTCATAGTTTTGCACTAATATCTTTTGATTAATATATGTAATGCATTTTTATTACAAATGATCAAAATGTTTTATTTACATTATACATGCTTAATTATTTAAGTTAGTGGAATTTCTTAAGCTGGTAGAAATCGTGTTACTTTCAGCTAGAACTTATAGTTTTGCACTAATATCTTTTGATTAGTATATGTATTGCATTTTTATTACATATGATCAAAATGTTTTATTTACATTATACATCCTTAATTATCTATATTCGTGGAAGTTCTTAAGCTTGTAGAGATCGTGTTACTTTCAGCTAGAACTTATAGTTTTTCACTTAATATCTTTTGATTAATTTATGTATTACATTTTATTACATATGATCAAAATGTTTTATTTACATTATACATGCTTAATTATTTAAGTTAGTGGGAGTTCTCAAGTTGGTAGAGATCATGTAGATTCTCAACTAGAATTTAAAATTTTACGTTTTGTGAAATTAATTTTTGAGATAATGAAACATATGATAATGGACGATTATTGGAAAATTAGTGAATTTTCAACTCTATGTGTAATGTTAAATTATCATAAATCTTAATTTGCATGATTACATGAATTTCATGACATTTAATTGATTGTCTCTAAAACTTTGATAGCCATGGCTTCAAAAAATATCATTGATGACCTTAATAAGGGTGACAATTGAGTGACGATAACTATACCTGGCATCATAAAATTTGGTATGTGCAGGAGGAATAAAATGCTCTCAAGGGTATTAACCATGTGATGGAGGACCCACGTATGGGTCACAGACTGCTCACAGACTGCAGGAGATTCTTTCAGCATCTAAGAATTTCTAACAATGATGTGGGGCCTACATTAATTTATTATGATAGTTAAGCCGCTATCATATAAACAAAGGATCCCTAGTATCACAGCAGAACTAAACACATTGATATAAAATATAATTTTATATGACATCATAGAAAAGAAAGAAGTGATTTCACTATACATTTCTACGCATATATAGCTGGTTTGCTTACTAAATTGATACCTAGAGATATATTTGTGAAACATGTTAAATCTTTAGGATTGTGTAGAATTTAGTAATGTACTTTGTAAAATCTTAAATGTCCATCAATAAACAGGTCTTTTTTCATTCTTTCTTTATTATAATTACTTGTGAGTAGTTTGAATGCACATATAGAAAATATGTCGAATAGGTAAGGATTGACTCGCTTACAAGAGCAATCGCCTCAGACATTTTGAAATATGTTGAGATGAGATAAAGTGATCATATTGTGTACATAATCCAGTCGCCTTGATAAAGAATAAAGATGAGATTACTGTAAGCAATCAAAGTGGATTCCGCTGTCCACAAGACCTGTTTTAGGTAAGGATTGACTCGCTTACATGAAATAAGATTCATGTAAAGTATTGAAGAATGCTTGAAATAAGATTTATACGATGTATTTAATTTATATAACAAGAGAAACGCATAAGAAAAGGGAGAAGACACCGTAGCACGTAAACCATACCACATGTGCTTTGATGACCAATTGAAAATAAAAGAATGAACCCCTACTTCTTCATTGTGTGAGTCCCATAGGTATATTTATAACCTCATTTTTGTACCCTTTTGACTGTTTCTCAAGACTTTATTATAGCATTTCTACTTTAGAATATTACAAATGATCATGAATTATTTGGTCTAATGGAATATGACTGGGAAAGCAGCTATTTTAAAGTTTAGATATTCAAGTAGAAAAGATGCTTATTCTATCTAACACATTTGTATTCATTCATAAGTGTATTTTATGCACTTATTCGGGCCTTAAAATAGTTACATTTCGTAGTTTTTTTATGAAATATATTCTAATTTTTTGTATATTTTGTTTAATAGGTGAAACTCAATGATCAGAAGTGGAATTGGATTCTATAAGAGAAAAAGAGAGAAAAATGGCGAAATCCAAAGTATGTACACTAAATTGCAACATTCCAATAGTTGATTCGGACCACAAAATGAAGATTGAAAATTTTACTAGTTCAATTGGATGCAATTAGAAGTTAAATGATCGAAATTGCAAGAGAAAAATAAATTAAAAGAATCAAGAATCGAATTCAAGGACCAAAATGCAAAGTTTGAAAGATGGTATAACTAGGTGACTACCCTGTTATAAAGCCGTGTGACTGCCTGGGTTTTGGTGGTCAATCTAGGATCGCGGCCAATTTCTTTTTCATCCAAAATTCTATATAGAAACCATTTTCTTGCACGATTTTGACCTAATTTCACCCATATAAATATATAACATGGGTAGCCAATATGAGACACATCTCTTATACATATTATACACCAAAAATCATCCTTTATCAGAAAAGAGATGCCAATCCATCAAGATTGGAGATTCATATCAAGATTTTTGGGTAACAAGACGAATAATTGGGGATTCCATCGAGAAACAATTAGAGAATTCAACAACATCAAGATTCATCATCTTCTACTTTATCAACTCAAAATCTGGGTTATGTTCTTCCAATTAAACACATTTTCTTGTAATTTTTATATGATAGGCTAGGTTCTTATTTATTAAGATGTAGATGAGCCTTTATTATGATGTTTTAATATAAATTCGATAATTTGACGTTCAATATGTGTTTATTCCTGTACGATTGTTAAGAGATTTAATGACTTTTCAATTACTTAGCCACTAATTGGATTGTTTGTGAATTTTATTAATTTCAAGAGAAACAATATGATAAAAAGCACACTATAACAATCATTGTAATGTCCGATAGAGAATAGAGATATACTGCTATACGTTGCATGATACAGATGTTCTAGCATTTTTAATGCACGTTTTCATGTTCGTGTGTTTCATAGATTTATATGGAGGTCCCATGAGAGGATATATTTAATTAACAACGAGAAATGCTTTTAATTAATTTTGGAACATTGATCAATAAGAATATGCTCATTATTGTCATGTTATAGAATTATAGTAAAACGATTTAATAAAGAGGATTCAAAATCTTAGTTTCATCTAATCTATATTTTTTACAAACGTTTGATAAATTGCTCGGGGACTATAGTATTTAATTAGTTTTAATTTATTTAGCTTAATCTGAAGTTTATTACTTTAATCTTTTATTAGAAAAAAATTACAATTTTTCTTCTCTTTCTTTTTTAGGATAAAAGTATGTAAAGTTTGAGGCACAATGATCTTGCTCAATTTGATCCAAAAATCGATCGAACATTCAGATTGAGAAGAAAAGAATAGATAGAAGCACAACAAAAATAGCAAGCAGATCTACTGATAGAAAAATATACAAAATCAAATTGCCATTGGAATTAATGAAATTGTAGAACATCCGATTGTAGCCGAGAGATGAGAATGAAAGACTGATGGGGAAATACATGGTTTCACCTATGGTAGAAAGCAGATCCAGTATAGCTTATCCAGCATTTAGGCAAGCTAATTTTCATTAAAGGATGGACTTGATCAACATGTTCCAGTAGGCATTGCAATTCTTCGAGAAAGACACTAAAAATTCAAATGCTCACATCTCAAGATTTTTGGATATGTGCGCATTAATTGAATATCCGGGAGTTTCAAGTTATGATATTCAACTGAAACTCTTTCCTTACACCTTAAGAGATTCAGTTAGAGAATGGTTGTATACATTCCCACCTCATGGCATCATCACTACTTGGGATAGTCTGATCCAGAAATTCTTGAACAAATACTTCCCCACCAAATAGGATTGCCAGGTTGAGGAATGACATCACTATATTCTCTTAACTTGATTCGAAGTGCTAGTACGAGGTATGGGAAAGATACAAATGTCTACTATGGCAATGTCCACAACATGGTTTACAAAAATAGCTCCAAGTCTAGTACTTTTACATTGGACTGAATCTGACTAGTAGGGCTAATGTTGACTCTGTCTGTGATGGGTCAATTACTAAGACTACTGCATATCAGGTTTATTAGATAATGGAGGATCTAGCATACACCAACACATTATGGCTGACCGAGAGATTAGGTGAAAAGAGAGCTGTAGGGATGCACGAAGTTGACACATTGATAGCTATTTTAGCACAACTAACTGTACTAACTAAAAAGGTAAATGGTTGGACAACCAATCAAACAGCGAATGCAGTTCATACAGCTAGGCAAAGATGCAACCATTGTGGAGACAATCATGAAAGTGTGGATTGTAATGTAGGTAGTCCATTTGTACAATTAGTTGAGGATGTGAATTACATGCAAAACTATCAGTGGCAGCAAAACAATCCCCATCCCAATATATACAATCCAGGTTGGAAAAATCATTCAAATTTCTCCTGGAACAATAATCAGTTGTCTCAAGTTGCACTATATTAGAATAAACCATCGAGTTTTCAAGAGCCAGAAAATAAGCCATCATGGGAAGAAGCATTGGGCAAAATGGCAGCATCATCGACTGAAGCATTGACAAAAATAGTCGAAACATCAACAAAATTTATGTAACAGAGTAAGAAAAGATTTTAGATTCAATGGGCTGTTATACAGAACTTGGAAAATCAATTGGGCCAAATTGCTAGAGCAATTTCAGAGAGATAACCAAGGATGGCCATGTGACACTGAGACAAATCCCAAACAACAGGTAATGACAATAAATGTTGTGAAATATGAGGTCGATAGGCTACCAATCAAATTTGCTCTAGTTACTAGAGAGAGTATGTACCACTTATATATCATTTCCTCAAAGGCTTCGAAAAAGACTTGAAGGATAAACGATTCAGGCAATTATTACACTCAGAGAAGTGCAGCTTTCAGAAATCATAGCTAAGATATAGGTGGTAGTAAATAAAAAGGTAACTTCTACAGATGAGGAACACGTGGATCGGTCTAAATAATCAGGAAAAATAATTCCATATCAAAATTCAGACGGTCCACAGGGTAAGGGAATAGTTCCTATTGAAACGAATTTAGTTCCTATCCCATTGCGTCAAGATCCCGTTAATAGAAAAGGAAGCTTGAAGAACAATTTGCAAAGTTCTTCGATGTATTCATGAAGCTTCATGTCCACATCCCGTTAATTGAAACCATATCTCAGATACAAAGTTATGCAAACAAATTTAAGGAGATTTTCTTAAAGAAAAGAAAGCTCACTAAATTTGAGACGATCAAGCTAAATGAGTAATACGATACTGTAAAACAAATTACCTCCTAAAGTAAAAGATCCAGGAATCTCAAAATACCTTGCTCAATAGGAAGTAATTCTACTTTAAGTTGGTTATGTGATTTCAAAGCAATTATAAATTTAATGTCGTTTTCTATTTACAGGAATTTAGGTTTGGAAAAGCTAAATGACACAACTATCTTCCTCCGACTGGAGGACATATCAGTTAAATACTCTCGAGGAGTGGTTGAGAACATGCTCGTTAAAGTGGACAGCTCATATTCCCAGTAGACTTCATTGTCCTAGACATAGAAGAACAATGTATGCATCACTACTTATCTTGTGATGATCTTTCCTATCAACGAATCGGGCTATCATGGACTTTGAAGCAGACAAATTGACCTTGAGAGTGGATGATGAGCAAAAGAAGTTCAAAATCTATACAACTATCGAGAAACCATCCCATGAAGAAAATAGAAAAAAAAGGTTAAGGAGGAAGAAATGAAATAGCATTGAAAGTGCCAACATAAAAAGGGGTTGGTGGAACAATTGAGAACCTCAAATATGAGAAGGGGGCTCTTCAAGCATGGAAAAAAAGGGATTGGCAATGCTGAGCATTGTGATCAAAGTTTTGCTGATGAAGCCCACGTTGAACCACCATAACACCTCTACAAAGTTTAGCTAAAAACTTCAAATTAAGTGCTTGTTGGAAGACAACTCAATTTCTTTCCCTTTTATTTATTATTTTTTACGTATTTGCATTGCATGTGGTTTGATAGGTTTCATTGGTTATAGGTATTTTTTGTTTCAATAAAAGGGTCATTATATCTATATTTAGCTTAGAAAAAGAAAATAATTTATTTGGGTAAAAAAATAGTAGAAAAGGCATATGATATGTTTTTCAAGGTTTCAGGGGCGTTTAAAAATCTGGTTATCATACACGCCGCAATCTATCTTTTAAACTAATTTTTGAATTTTAGGATGTGTTTGAGCCACATTATTTTGGAAGAATGTATTTTGGAATAGTGGTTGAAAAAGAAGGAAAAGATATTGATGTGATGAAAAAATTATTTTATTGAAAAATGTGTGATTGAAAATGAGTAGAAGAATGAAAATGAAAATTCTAATGTGGGTCAAACATGGGCTTATTACTGTTTTCTTTCATCTTTCACATGTACATGGATATCAAACAGGAGGTAGCTTAACAAGTAGAAGATTGGAATGAATTGATCCAACAAGCTACTTCAAATATCAGATAAAAAACTTCGGGGAGTATCTTCTTCTTTTCTTCCCCACCATTTATGTTTGCAAGATTATACTTCAAAATATTGAGAACAATATCTACTTCAACTTTGAGAGTGGAAAATCATTGAATTTTTAGTTGTTGTGTTTATTGCTTTATTATATATAAGAAATGTGTGTTTATTGCTATATTATATATAAGAAAACTATAAAAAAAAAATCAATTTTTTTTTAAATCAAAAATATTTTCTTTATTTGCTTACTTGTGTGCGGGTTAGGTAGCCTGATTGGCATTAATGAATAAATTTGAAATTATGTGTTGATTTCTGAACCGTGAATAGATTATATGCTTAGATTTATTGATACTTATCCATGTAGGACTTGATACTATTTGCGCACGTGAATCAAGTTTGACATTATGAAGTAATGAGTTGATTTATATACTTGATAGCTTGAAATATTAGAACTTTGATGCTAAACAAAAAGAATATTACTACATTATACATTCTTAGACAAAATTTAGCATAATTTGATGATGATTTTACTGTTCTAGAAAAATATAAATATGAATGGAGATTCCATGCGTGTAAATTCTTGTGTGGATTGTCGAAGATCAATTGGATAAAATTAGGTGAAAATTTTAAGTTGGAGGTTGATTTTTTTTTTTTAATGAGTAATTAATGAGGGGGCATTGCACTAATCATGACAAAAACAATTATACATAAAAAGTTACCTCATTATGAAACATCTCTTTGTGACCTTTATGACTCGATTAATTAATCCTACAATGGTACTTCAAATTGGCGCCCTAGAGTCATCTGAATTGGGAGTTATCGACCGAAAGCTTGCTATAAGGGCCATTTAGAAAGCTTATTGGAGAGAAATCCGCACATAAAAAAGCAAATCAAAATAAGTAGGCGTATAAAACAGAAGACGCACTAAATGCCTTGGCAAGCCATAAAACACTTGTTTGAAAAAAAATTGACTTTTGATGAGAGATTATTAGCTTAGTTGGGTATTGGAGGTTGAAGCAATCAAAAAATTTGGAAAATCATTATTCTTTTAAGTGTTGACTTGTAATTAGTGAAATCCATCTAAACTAGAGAGGGTGGGGATATGTATAAATATTTAACTTTAGATTACACACTGGAAAATACTAAAAAAGAACAAGCTTAGGGGTGTGTGAATCTTATGAGTGATGAAAGGAGAAATTTGACCATCGAGGGTCGAAAATTGAAAAAACACGTGAATTTATGATGTTTTACTTAATTCTTCACGTACACACATCAGTTTTGCATTAAAAAGTGGATATTGATTTTGGTAATGTGATCTTGAAGTTGTTTATAGATTCAATATCATGATTACAATCTTGAGGCAAAAATGGTAGGTTAACTAACCATAACTTTTGTATATTTGTGTATTTGTTCTAAATTAGATTTTGATTTTGTTAGAGGACAAACAAATTTTTAACTTTGGGGGTATTTGATAAGTGTATTTTATACTTATTTGAGCCTTAAACTAGTGATATTTTGTAGTTCTTTTGATGAAATATAGCCTAATTTATTGTATATTTTGTTTAATAATTGAAACTTGATGATCAGAAGTGGAATTGGAAAAAAATAAGAGAAAAATAGAGAAAATGGCGAAATCCAAATTATGGACACTAAATTGAAACTTTCCATTAGTTGATTTGGACCACAAAATGAAGATTGAAGATTTTACAGGTTCAATTGGATGCAATTAAAAGTTAAAAGACCAAAATTGTAAAAGAATTGACTTAAAAGAATCAAGAATTGAATCCGGGGACCAAAACGTAAAGTTCGAAAGATAGTATAATTGTGGCTTAAAACTTAGCCTAGGCGAGTGCCGGGGTTTTGGCGGTCAATCTGGGATCACGACTAGTTTATTTTTTAATCCAAAATTCTACATGGAAATCACTTTCTTGTATGATTGTTTTTACCTAATTTCATCCCTATAAATACATAACACAGGCAGCTAATATGAGTCACCTCTTAGATACATATTGTTGAGCGAAAGTATGGATCACCAAAGGTTTCCAAGCTCAGTATATCATATATATACCGAAATAAACACCACAAAGTCAAAAACCCAAAACTCCTACAATCACCTAAATCCGATTGCTTGGTAATTACCCACAAAGGAACAATAGAGGGACGGTTATTGCAAGCACACATTAGCCACAAAGGCTGAGAAAGATAAGAGAGACACTGCAAAGAAATGAGCACAAAGCCAAGAAGGGAGTAGCCATTTTCTCTCAAAAGGAAGGAGGCTAAGCAAAATAACGTTCCAAACCACAAAGCAACGAAATCAACCAATACATAGTATAGGTAGGCCTTTTAGGGTAAATAGTGATTGGGCCCAAAAATAACAGGTAACTAATAAGTGTGCCAAATACCAAAAGCCATCGAATAACAGGTTGGGCCATGAGCAGCTCTAATTAAACTAGGTATTTCAAATGGCCCAAATATGTTGTAGGTTTAGGTCGTTACATTTGTGGTATCGATATTTCACTTCAGTCATTGGTCATGTCGAATGAATAAACAATGATTTAACATCATAGCTCGAGATGTCGTTTGACAATAATCTGCCTAACAAACCTCCACCTTGGTGTCAAAGGGCTTGCAAAGAAAAAATATTACCCATTAGTAATAATTCAAAAGAGGAGGACCGATAAAATTGAAAATTATTTACCTCCACCAATGTTTAGAAGATCTTTGCAACTTCTAAATTTTACCACTAGTAGCACCTTAGTGCCCATGTCTGATGGATTATATGGTGTATATATTTTTTTAGGTCTTACAACTTCTTGTGACACAATATCTCTAATGAAATATAGTTTAACATCCATGTGTTTGGTGTATTCGTGAAAAACAGGATTTTTACATAAATGTATAGAAAATTGACTATCAGAATATACTACCACATAATCATTTAAAACACAAAGTTTATGAAATAAGCCTCTTTGCCTAAAGCTTCTTTAATAGTTTCAGTGGTAGCAATGTATTCAGATTCTGTCGTGGATAGTGCAACTATGTGTTGGAACTATGATTTTCAACTAACACAAGAGTTAAACAAAATAAACACATAAGAGGTAGATTTTCTATTATCCCTATCCCAAGCATAGCATGTATCTACAAAACCCTTCAATTTCACACCTTCTTTATTAACACCAAACTTTAGACCTACATTACTAGTCCTCTTTTAGTACCTTAACATCTATTTTAAGGCTTCTCAATACTCTTAGACATGTATCTACTAAGAGTACTAACTGAAAAAGATAAATCTGGTCTATAGTGCAGACCATCAAATACATAACAGATACAATCACATTAGAGTATGAAATTCTACTCATGTATTTTAGGGAACCTGGTCTTTAGATAATACAAAATGATTAGTTAAAGGTAATATAACAGGTTTGCAATCATGCATGTCAAGTTTTTTCAACATTTTTGAAACATAAGAAGACTGATGCAAAAACAAAACAGAATTTGATCTATCTCTTTCAATTTCCATACCTAGAATTCTTTTAGGTTTTTTAGATCGTTCATGTCAAATTCACTATTCAAATTTGTTTTTATATTACTTATGCACTAAGGTGATGAACCAATTAAGAGCATATCATCCACATATAGCAATAAGAACACATAGCATTATTAGCATCATGTTAGAAATATAAGCAATGATCAAACTTACTCAATTTAAAATTTTTTTGTTGATTCATAAAGATTTGCTCATCAAGTTCACCATGTAAAAAAACAGTTTTTACATCAAGTTCAAGTTTCCAGTCAAAATGTGCAACCAATGCAAGTATAATCCTAATAGTGGTGTATTTAACAATATGTGAAAAAATCTCATTATAATCAACCCCCTTTTTTTGAGTATACCTCTTGGCCACTAACCTATCCTTAAATCTTAAGGGTTCATATGCACTAGTACCCTCTTTAACCTTAAATATACACTTACAATCAACTGTAGATTTATTCTTAGGTTTAGGTACTAGCTCCTATGTATGATTATTTTCTAAGGAATTCATCTCATCTTTCATTGCCTTAAATAACTCTTCAAAGATTGTTTACCTTTCATCGCCTCTTCAAAGATTTTTCGCTCCCTATCAGCTAACTCCTCATAGCTCGCATGAGCAAAAGCTAACTCAGACTCGTATCCAAATCTTATAGGTGCTCTAGACTGTCATTTTTTCTATCCTAGCTAAATTATAATCTGCTAAAGGATTCTCTTTTTCAGGATGTTCTTCTATCACTACTTCCTCTCTATTCTCCATATCAGGTTACTGAACCTGAGTCTCCACCTCACTTTGTGTAATAGGGACCAATGTGCTAAGTTTTCCTAACTCCACATTCAACCGATTTCTCTCTTCACCTTGTTCTTCTTCACTTACAGGTTCAAATTCAATTTTAAGACATTGCATTTCACCCTCATTGAATGTAACATCTCTACTCACAATGATCTTAAACCCTTTTTTTCCTCTTATCCCATAACTTGTTAACCTTGACACCCGCAGTTTAACCTAGAAAAACATATTTTCTAGCACTAGGTTCAAGCTTTCCCTCACTCTGGTGAAAAAATGCAGCATCACCAAAAGTTCTAAGCATAGAATAATCACTTAATTTACCAGACCATTTTTCATGCGGGGTATCACCATTCAATGCAGCAGATGAAGTCAAATTAATTAGACAACAAGTAATCATAACAACTTCTCCCCAAAAGGACTTTAGGGCACAAGAACTTAACATCATGCAACACACTTTATCAAGTTTAGTTCTACCCCATTTTGTTGGGGAGTGTAAGGAACGGTTTTATACCTTATTATCTCATTTTCTTTGTACAGATTGTCAATTTCAGTGTTACAAAACTCTAGGCCATTATCAGTTCTCAAAAACTTGATCTTTTTACCAGTTTGGTTCTCAACTTGTCTTTTCCAATTATTAAAACTGTGAAAAATATTAGACTTATCCTTTAGAAGAGAAACCCACACTTTTCTAGCGTAATCATTAATAATAGACAAGAAATACATATTTCCACTCGAGGTGGGACAGCTAGCGAGACCTCATAAGTCTGAATGCACATATTCAAGCATGCCTTTAGTTTTATAAACACTCGTGGAGAATGAAGTTCTATGATGCTTGCCAAGCATACAATGATCACAGAAAGATAAATCGGACACAGTAATTTCCAAACGCAAATTTTTAATTAAGAAGTTTAATTTCCTTAATACCCACATGTGCTAGTTTATTATGTACCTTAGCAGAAGAGATAGGGGAATCTAAACCTCTTATCACTTCCCCAGTAGTGATACAAGTGCACCCTTGAGCAAACTTAAAATTTCATTTCCAATTTTACCATTGAAGTCAGCTTTCTCAAGTCTTCCTACTAAAATTAAAGTTCTAGATAATTCAGGAATGTATCTAACATCTTTTAAAGTATACAGAAAGTCAGTTTCAAACTTTAAGGTAATATCACTAATTTCAACAACAATATAAGCAGAATTGTAACACAGCACAACATGTCCATCATTGGATTCATGAAAATTTTCAAATCGGTCCTTTTTATGAATGTCACATGAAAAGATACACAAGAATCAAGTATCTACTCATGCAAACGAGAAGTGGCAGTTAAATTCAATTCAGCAGGATAAGAAATAGAACTTCTAATCTTATAAACCTCACCATCACCACTATCGAAAATAGAAGACAATACATTTACCTCTTCTCTCTCCTTATCCTTTAGCTTACATTTCTCTTTATAGTAATCATATATAAAATGCCACGTGCTCCGACATCCATAGCATATCTTAACCTTGGTTCTAGATTTGGATCTAGACCTACCCTGCCCTTTTTTCTACCTCNGTAAATCTTACTGCTTTTCCTATCGTGTTTTTCAACTCTAATCTCCATCTCCTTACTTCTAAGGGAGTCAATGACAATTTCGGGCGTCAGGGTATCTCTACTATACTTAATAGCATTTTTAACTTCCTTATAGGTATCAGGTATGAAATTCAGTAAGATAATAGCCTTATAGGTCTCAGACACTGACTTTTCACTGTTAAAAATATCTTGAACAAGTTTGTTAAACGCGTCTAAATTGTCATCAATATCTTTTGAAAAATCCATTTTAAAGCTAAAAATGGCTCATGTAAGTAAAGCTTGTTTAGAGTTTATTTGACCAAATACAAGTCTTCCAACCTTTTCCAAAATTCTTGAGTAGTTTTCAGTTTACCCACTTTTCTCAAAACGGCATCAGACAAGTGTAAAATAATTGAAGTATAAACAAGCTCATTGACTTCTTCTTTTTGTTCTTTTGAAAAATCAGCAGGAAAATTGTCATCAATGGTTTTTGAAACCTTTTGTTGAACCAAAATACCTCTCATTTTTTGTTGTCAGATTGAAAAATCACATTTTTTTAGTTAAAAGTTCCCAATCAAAATTGTAAGTTGTCATTTTTTAATAATCAATCAAAAATACAAAATTACAACTAAGCCACAGAAAGTAGACCTAGGCTCGCTAACAATATACACCGTTTTAGATTTCCAAGGTTTCGTAATATTCTCGATCTTAGATCAAGGGAATGTTCAAACGAGCAAGGTTTAGATATTCTAGTAACTTAACGGTGCAATAAGAGATATGACAACCAAACAGTTTATATCACAGAGATAATATGCTGAAGTTTATCAAATAAACAATTTACTCACGTAGCAACTAAATGCAAGTAGTTCCTAATTTCTATATAGGTAATGGTAATCCTAATCATATAATCATCCCCAAATGATGATGCGCTAGTGCTGGAAATTATACGAGAAAGCTAATTTATCAGAACGGATCTATCTGAATCCGTAAATAACGAGATATGCAAATTTACCACTTTAGAGCCACACTATTTGCCCTAAAGTCTCCAACAACCATAGCAACCAATTGAACGCAAAATTGAATCACAAACACATGTGATATGGTAAAATTAAATCGTCTAGATTTTACCATATCACCTGAAATAGAAAACTAACAACACAAAAACTTTAGAAATCTCGTTAAATTAATTATGTCTAAAGAAAACTTCCCAAACGGATCCCGGACATGCCTCCACGCACCTTGCCGAAATCACCACTCATCGTCGCCGGCGATGACCGTCACCACCATGCGCACCACTGTCGACTGCGCCTCAGCCTGCAGAACTTGCCTGTGGTATTGGATTCTTCAATCGACCACCGATTGGCCAAAAATGAAATTGCAGGTTAGGGTTTAATGGAAGAAAATCGGACAGATTTTCTATTCGTCTTCCTGTCGAAGTTCACACACACCACCAATCTGATACCAAAATATTGAGCAAAAGAGTGGATCACCAAAGGATTCGGGCTCAGTATATCATATATACTGAAATCAACACCATAAAGTCACAAATCCAAAACTCCTACAATTACCCAAATTCGGTTGCTTGGTATTGCCCACAAAGGAACAAGAGATGGACGGTTATTGTAGCCACACAGCAACCACAAAGGTTGAGAAAGACAAAAGAGACACTGCAAAGAAACAAGCACAAAATCAAGAATGGAGCAACCGATTTCTCTCAAAAAGAAAGAGGCTAAGCAAAATAACGCTCCAAACCACAAAGCAACGGAATCAGCCAATATCCATAGGTAGGCTTTTTAGGGTAAATAGTGATCGTGCCCAAAAATAATAGGTAACTAATAAGTGGGTCAAATACCGAAAGCCATAGAAGGAATAAGGGGTCGGCCCATGAGTAGCTCTAATTAAATTAAGCTACTTCAAATGAACCAAATAGGTTGTAGGTTTAGGTCATTACATTTTTGGTGTCGATATTTTATTTCAGTCATTGGTCGATGTCAACTGAATAAACAATTATTTAACATCATAGCCCGAGAGGTCGTATGACAACAATTTGTCTAAGACATATTATACACCCAAAATCATCCATTATTGAAAAGAGAGGCCAATCCGTCAATCTATTGGGAAAAGAAAAGGTAATTGCAAGATTCAAGAATTGGAGATTCAAATCAAGATTTTTGGAGAACAACAAGAGGAATAATTGGGAATTCCATCGAGAAACAATTGGAGAAATTCTGCAACAGCAAGATTCATCCTCTTCTACTTCATCAACTCAAAATTAGGGTTATATTCTTCAAATTAAACATGTTTCTTGTAATTTTTATATTCTAGGCTAGGTTTTCACTTACTAAGATGTAGATGAATTTTTGTTATGATATTTAAATATAAATTCGATAATTTGACGTTCAATATGTGTTTATTTTTGTATGAATGTTATAGGATTTATTGACTTTTCAATTACTTGATCACTAATTAGATTGTTTGTAAATTTTATTGATTTTTAGAGAAACAATAAGATAGAAAGCACATTATAACAACCATTATAAAGTCCGATAGGAGATAGAAATATATTGTTATGTTTTGCATTATTTTTATAGATGTTTTAGCATTTTTAATGTATGATTTTATGTTCGCATTTTTCATAGAGATACAGAGAGGTCAAATGATGATAGATTTAATTGGCATCGATAGATGCTTTTAATTAACTTGGGAATATTGATAAAAAAGAATATGTTCATATTGTCGTGTTATTGAATTGTATTATGACAGATTAATAAGGGGGATTCAAAATCTTAGTATCAACTAATCTATATTTACAAACGCTTGATAAATTGCTTACTAGAATAATTAGTTTAATTAGATAATTTAGTATAAAATCATTCAAAAACAATTTGCTATTCTATTGAGGTTAGGATTAATTGAATCTAGTTTAAGTGCGTACTTCTCGTGGAAACGATACTTTACTCTTTATTTTCTTGCTTATTCGTGATACCATATACTTGCGGGAAATCAAATGATCATTTATCGGCCGGACAATTGTGTTAACTAATTGAAGTTTTGAACACAATTGTGAATGCAATATATGGTATAGAGTTCAAATATTTTCTTGATTTATTGAGGGATCAGAAATACTCAAACTAGATTTTAAAAAATAAGTCTGGGATATGGCGAGAAATGTGATTCCTCTTATAGAGTTGTTATATCCCTAGTAGGTGTTTAGCATTAGATGTACTAAGTTACTCGCGGGTCGCACGACCCATTTGCAAGTATGCCATATTAGATCTCTAAATAGATTTAATTGATGACTGATGTTCAAGTGGGGAGATGTTGGAAATGGACGGGGTCGACCATGTGAAATTACCCAGTCTAAGTAAAATAAGGTTGGGGGATTAGTTATTCTTTGAATTGCGAATAACATCCCACAACCCAAAACAAACATTATAATTTCCATAATGTAAATACGTGAAAGTGTGGAAGTTTATATTTTAGTATCTCTGTCGTAAGAATAACATGAAAAATTCAAATGGAAAAATGATGAAAACTTGAAAAGGAAATATATCACATTTTGGGGCATTCAATCATCTTGAAAAATGCACTTGAATTGTGGCTAAGGAACTCCTTCAATATGATAGAGTTTTAGACCAAAGAGATCAAATAAAGTAAGACAAGTAATTTAATCTTGAAAAATTTTCACTTCTAGTAAGCTTTTACAACCTTATTAAGTAGAAGCATGCTTAGGTTCTCTTTCAATTTGATAGAGTTTTAGACCAATGAAATCAAACAAAGTAAGACAAGTGATTCAACATATTTAATCTTGAGAAATTTTCACTGCGAGTTTCTACAACCATATCAAGTATAAACATGCTTAGTTATGAAATTACAATTACAATGTGGCTCATTATTCTTGTTAGATGCAATTTCTAGAGAATTCTATATTGCACAATGTTTAAGGTCAGTTGAAATAGAATTTTCTCTCTTATCTATCGTTTTTCTTCACTCTTTTTGTCTCCTTCTTCTCTTTGCAATTTGAAATTAAGGTATCCGTATCAATTAAGTGTTATAGTTAATTAATTTAGTAATCATCAATTTTTACATTTGATCCTTACTTTGCTTATTCAAAACTAAAATGTTCCACTCACTTGTACACAACATTACCCATCAATTATTCATCTCAATTCCATTTGTCCAGTTAAATGAAAAAGTTGTGACAATCAACTGTGTTAAAACTTGAGAGTTAATTAAATTAGTAATCGCCAACTTTTACCTTTAATTACTACTTACAAAAAAATTAAAAGTTACTGGTTGCTTACTCACTTTTATACAATGTTGTCATCCATCCATTTTCCATCTCAATTACTTTCGTCCATTTTTTTGTCCTTACTTTATTTTACATATTTATCGTGCAATACAATTTCATGTCAAAATTGCAGTGCTAAGAGCAAGATTCTAAATATTTTTCTACTTTGATTGATTTGCCTAACATCATCATATGAATGTAGCTATTCAAATAGACAGACTAAGCATAGATGCCAAATACTAACATTTTGATCTTTTGAAATTCCATCAAACTTATAAAAAAAAAAATTGATTTTTTTAATATTTTATTATTTTGTTTGTTTTTATTCATATACAATACAAACAAATTGGGATAGGGATATTTTGGGTCGTACTTAGGAATATGTTTACCTTGGGAGAAATAATTGCATAAAATTGGATTATCGATTTTCAATTATACGCTATTTAAACTGAATAACTTGAGAATTGAAACGGAAGAATAACATGTGGAGTCGGAATATCAACGTGCTCTTCTCATATAAAGTCTTCGCGTACAATTCGATAATAACTAAAATAGAAATTGACACGACCCATCACAAGTCACCCTAATGGATCTGACAC
>CAIGRB010022536.1:0-13771 GCA_903798255.1 Fraxinus quadrangulata
GTTGATTGGGTCGGTTGTTCCATCGTACTCCTTCATTCGGAGAAGTTTACACCTGTTTGGGAGTGGATACAATAGTACCTCCGGTATGAAAGAGCTGTTAGGGGTGAACCCCGTCATTCCTTGAGCGTTCTTTTGCAAACCCGCAGTTATTCCTTCCTGTATGATCCTGGCCAGCTCACTTGAATCCATGGTTACCAACCTCGAGCCCGAGGCCACGTGAGGCACGCCTGAGGCCCCAGATCCACCATTATCATGAACTTCCCGAGCATCTTGAGCTTTGGCATCGGCCATGAACCCTCATGGCTGTTCCTTTTGGGGTAGATGTTCATGCACTAGGTGCGAGCTTCTTTGACCTAGCAACTGTGTTAGCGCTAATACTTGTTGACAAAGTTCTTTGAAGGCACCCGGATTGACCACCTACGGTTGGGCTGTTGGTACCGCTGACGATTCTTCTTGAAGAGCTTGGGGCTCCACAACTGGTGGAGGGTTTAGTGCGGATGAGCTCGCTGGAGAAAGGCCTGAACGTGTGTTGACCATGGCTTTTGGTAGTATTTCCTACAGACGGAGCCAATGATGCTACCAAAAAATCATACCTTTCGATTTTCGAGCCTGACGACTGAGAATGAGCACGAATGAGACCTTCCGGTACCTGAAACAAAGGCGTCGAGGTATGTCCTTATCGCCCCTCCGATGCTTAAGTCAGAGAGAGAATTTTAGAGAATATATGTGCTGCGAATTATGTTAAAACTTACCTGGATAATGAATGACAATGATGTATTTATAGAGGTAGGTGGTAGACTTCTAGTAGGACTACGACGTTGAGATTCCTAGGAGTTCTAGTACAATTGGAAGTCGTAACTGAATTGGTTTTGTGTTGTGCATGTGTTTGGATAGGGGTGGGATTCTGGTGGTAGAACCCTATCCGAGTGAGGTAACATATTACCAGCGGGACATTGTACCTAGGGTACGGCACGAAGTAGAGACCTGAAAGATTAGGGACTGCTTCGTATGACGTTTTAGTAAAGCCCTCGAGTTAGGCCTCAAAGGTCGAGGAGAGGCGATCTCGAGGAGTTATGATCGAGGACATCATAACGTGTTGGGATAAAACTGAACAAATACTCCTCAGGCACTTATGCTCGAGCCAATCAAATTAGGGCATCATCAGGTTATTTTTGGTTCCCGTATATAATTTAATTTGGGAAAAAGGTACAAAACTTTTCGCAACGTTCAGAAAACTTGCCAAAAGTGAACTTTTCGAAACGTTGCCAAAATTGAACTTTTTCGCAATGTTCAAAAAAGTTGCAAAAAGTGAACTTTTTCACAACAATTAAAAAACAATACAAAAAGTAATCTTTTCGCAACAGTCAATATACGTTGCAAAATGCTTTATATTAAGAGTGTCAAGAGCAGGCCCTGAACGTTGCTATAGAACCAAATTTCAACAACGTTCAAAAAATGTTGCAAAAACTTATACTTTTCGCAATATTTATAAAATGTTGCAAAAGGCGACTTTAGCAACATTTATTTAAAAATGTTGCGAAAGCTCAAATATGTTAACCAAGAGCAACATTCACTTGCTAAATGTTGCAATAGACCCCTTTAACAACATTTAATCAACGAATATTGCCTTTTGCATATTGTAAAAGACCATTTTTGGTGTAGTGAATATAATAAATAAGGTCACAATCTCTATATTGACATGATTTTGAATATTCCTATCTTACGTAAAGAAAGGGCTCTATATTTATTATATACAGCTCTCTCTATTCCTATAAGTAATTATTATTCTAAGAAATTAGATTTCATTTGGAAATAAAATATTTATGGTATCTTTGAACTTGTCTCATAAGGAGTAATTAATGCAAATATCCCCATGTTAAATTTTATCAAAAAAAATTTAAAATTCAAATTCAAATAGTGGTGCTAAAGCTAGTGATAAACTCTGATGAGTTAACAGATGGGTAAAATGTGCATAAATGTCAGATTTTGTGTCGTGTATAATAGTGCACACCACTATTTATTTGCTTATTCGAAACGTAGTATCCGAATTTTTTTATAACATTTCAATGCACTAAATAAGTGTGTTGAATTGGATAAATGAGCCAAACTATTGAGCATCTATAGAGATAAAATGAGGATGTATGCCTTTCATATAGCCTTAACAATTATAGTTCACTTGATCTTTGTTAGGTGGGATCTTGTGACTACTATGGAGTATTGATTGAGTTTAATATATTGCGACCGTAGCCTTAACTAATGAATTTTAGTTCTAACTGATATAATATAATTGATAGTCTTTTTATATTTGTTGACCTCAAAATATGCTGCCAACAGATATCGGATCCACTCGTGTACGCGTAAGCTAGATCCAACACGTTAAAATAGATCAACGATCGAGATCACTCCGAAATTAGACGTAGTGAAAGCTCAACAACATAAGAAGTTTCCATTTAGGCCTCTTTAGCATGTCCACCTCAGGCTAATAACGATCCACGAGCCTCGAAAAGTATAATGGCCTCATCCTCTATGGCTAGTGGTTCGGCGGGAGTGGTCCACAACTTTACTGAGTCAGACACTTGGCAAAATATTGTTAGAAAGTCATAACAATTGTCCCTCCAGTCCATGTATGATTATTTATGTTATGCGTGGACTTTTAGTAGTCAACGTAGTACCCTTCTTGGAAATTACAAGAAAACTTTAAAAAAATTTATCCATCATACTAGTCCCCACAAGTCCAGGCATAGATATTTATATTGTGCGTGGAATTGATAGTTGTTCTAGAATAAACTCACCTCGGAACTATCGAGGCTCTTTTAGTTGGAAAATAGCTGAATTTGTTTTGAAGCTGAGGCAGTGAGTTGCTTCCCTGCCGATGCTCATCTACTTTGGAGATGGCTGAATTTGTTTTGATGCTGAGGTAGTAAGTTGTTGAACTATCGAAGCTCATCTACTTATGATTATCCTTGAGATGGTGCCCATCATTTGATAGTTTCGCATATTTTTTAGAACAGACAACTGAAGTGGTGCAACTTTCAATAAACATAGGACCATCACATTAAATGGGCAATGATGGTTGCATGTTTTTTGTGACAAGGATTTATACTCCGAGCCAAGCGCGTGATTATCATGAGTTAATCTGAGGCGTTGATGGAGTAAACCGTTTGCATTCTACGACTTGGATGTGGTGTGTGATTTGAACGGTTTGGATTCAATAGGTCCTGATCCAACGACCCAGATTGATTCCTACCTCATATAAAAACCAAAATCACACCATTTTGAAACTTTACTTTTGCGAAAATCGCTCAAACTCTCTCAAGCATTACAACCTTCTTGTTCTCCGGCATCTTCTTATTCTCCGGCCAGTGTTTTTGGATCCTGATCCTTCATAGGTATTTTCTTGTGAAATCCTTTTCACCATCTTTCATCAAAATCTGCAATTTTTTCATCACTTCTTGTGAGTTTTAATGGATTTCGAGGTATCTATGGCAATTACAGTGGCTAGGTTCGGGGAAGAGTTGGTGTCTAGGGGGTCAGATGTGTGGTATACGATGAGTGAAGAACCTATTAATTATGATACGGGTTGGGGGGCTACAAAAATTCCTTCATCCATGACCTCTACAAAGTTATCCAAACTTAGGCAAACATATTGTATTCCCCACTATGTCAAGATGTTAGTTCTCGAAGCCTACGAACATGCTTGCTTTCCAAGGTCGAGTTGTGTGGCAGTCAGTGAATTCTTGCTTAAGGCAGGAGTGCCTCTGTCTCTGTACCCCTTCTTTAGGATTGTGCTTAGGACCTTCATGTTGTCTCTCACCCAAATTTTACCAAACGGGTAGAGCCACTTAGTTGGGGCCTACTTCCTTTGAAAGAAAGTGTCCTTAGGCGAGGACATGCCCCTGCATGTCCCCCAAACCATCTTCTAAGCCCACGTAGTAGGGAAAGAAGATTCTAAGGGGTGGTACTACCTCACTCCCTGGGGTCCCATGTCTCATTTGTGGTAGGACTTCCTTCCTCCATAAAGGGCTGGAAAGAGTCGTGGTTTTGGGCTAGTAGTAGGTGGCAGATGGTGGAGGGAGACACTGTCCCAGCCTATACAGTACCAATCCAGTACTACGAAGTACGTGAGTGCCTCGATATTCCTTTTGAATTTATTATCTATGCTTTGAACTAACCCCGTTGCCTTTTTACAGATTCTGGCTTGCACTTCGAACTTCACAAGGTTGAGTGGGATGTGATCGAGGACATTTATAAGCGTTCATTGAAGCTTCAGAGCTTCGATCACCTAATTGATAGAAATAGATACTTCATAGATTTTGGACTGATGGCCTCAAAGAGTAAGTTTATTATGTTGCTTTTACTTCCCTTTGTTGTAGGTTCCTAACCTACCTATTTATTGACTATAGACAAATTCGGAAAGAAAGAGTAGTCCACTCCTAATATGGCCACCATACTGAAGGCTACCACCACTGTCGGGGGTAGGGCCTTGAAGCCATCATCTTTTGGAGCCAAGTAAGTAAAGAGCAAATTTGAGCACCTCAGCAAGGATTAGGCTGAGAAGGGGATCGAGGAAGAGGATCCTGAGAAGGCCCAGAGGGTCGCTGATATGGGAAAGGGAAAAATGGAGGAACCTCAAAAGAAGAGGCAGCTGGTTCACTGGGTGGGGCTCCAGTGAAATTTGGGACTACCGTATCCCACTCTGACCAAGGTGTTCTCCCACCGTCAAAGCTCTGAGAGTCTTCAATGAAGGTGACAAAAATTGAGAAGGTCTGAAGGCCAATGAAGAGGCTAAGAAGGGAGAGTGTCAGCCGTAGAGGCCACCAAAAAGGGCCAAGTGGAGAAAACTCCAGGCAAATCTGAGAGTTTTTTGGCTAGAAGAGATGAAATGATCGCCCTAACTATAATTGAAATGCTGCTACTAGAAGTTCGGGGCACCACAGAGAACTTCAACAAATTTTGGATGGACGGTGGCAAATGTATGTGTCCGCTTATGATGCAGTGGACCTTACGGTAACATTGGTAAGCCAAAGTGCTAGGGCTTTTGGGGTAGCCCTTGAATGTCAGGAAGTTTTGGCTGACATTCAATGAAGGAATAGAGCCTTGGTGGACAAGCTTGCTGATGCCGAGGCCAAAATAAAGAAGATAAATTCCGAGGCTGAGTCAATAAGGGCTCAACGAGCTGAGGACGAGGCAAAGCTGAGTTCTGCACTAGCTGAGATAGAGGCTCTAAAGTAGGAGGTTTATGAATCTCAATGTGAAATAGCCTCTCTCAATAAGAATGTTGAGACCTCAATGCTCACCAGAAGCTCATGGCTGAGGCTTTAGAGAAGACGAACTTGGAGCTTACTAATTTCAAAAATGCCAGTTAGTTCATGGAGATTCAAATAAGGTATTACGTGGGAGAGGCGAATAGGGCAAAAGTTGAGGCTCAGCAAGATGGGGAGGAAGCTATCAAAAATTATGTTGCTAGCTTCCATTTGACTGAAGAGTACCAACGGTTCGCCATCTACTGGTGAAGATTCGCTTATGCCAAAATGGTGGAAAAGGTAGAGGAGCTTTACCTTGAAGTTGATGAGTCCGAATTGAGGGCAGAGTTATGGATGAAGTGTCCCAGACACCCGTTGAGGAGGCTACTGAAGATAAAGTCCACGTTGATGAGGTTCTAGATCAAGTAGCAACCGAAACACCTACCATCGAGGCGTTGGCTCCTCAGCTACATCAACAGTAGTGTAGTTGATATTCTTATTTGGTAAAGGCCATGGCTCCCTGCATGTATTAATTCTTCTTTAATGAATATAATATTTATGTATCTTACTGCTTTACTTATTATTTAACTATTTCTCTTCAACAAACAATCGAATGAACCACTCAAGTAACTACTTAAATGTAAATGACTTTGACATACTTCCTTTGAAACTATAGTCTTTGAATAAATTTACCTCATATTTGAATAACTCGGTTTAAAGATAAGACTTGTGTTCAATAAGTTTACTTCAAAATATTACAGGTTTACTTGATGACGTCCAGCCTCATCAAGATGAAGCTCGTGCTACACGCCTCAGAATTCAAGCGAGGTAATCCCTTTAGGGATTTTAATCTCCTCTTCCGAGGTGCCCATACTTCCTTATATGGTGGATGGTTCATCAATGTAAGGGCTTCTCCCTTGATGTTCAGCTTTATCAAGATGAAGCTCGTGATGTACGCCTAAGAATTCAAGTGAGGTGATCTCCTTAGGGATTTTGATCCTCTCCTCTAAGGCTCCCACGCTTCCTTACATGGTGGATGGTTCATTCATGTAAAGGCTTCTCCTTTGACGTTCAACTTCATCAAGATGAGGCTTGTGTTGTACGCCTCGGAGTTCAAGCGAGGTAAACCCTTTATAGATTTTGATCCTTTCCTCCGAGGTGCCCACGCTTTTAAACAGACTCTATTCTTCAGCTGTTCGTGCAAAGTGTTTATTTATTTACAAAGGTTGGTAAAGTTCTTCCAATTGTTCAGTACATTCATTGGTAGTACATTCTTAGATGTTCAAAGTTCTATGGATGGTGCTGTTCATTTCCACTTATATCTTCAATTTGGTACATGCCAAGTCAGACATCTTCTTTGATGCGGTATGGTCCTTCCCAATTTGGGCTCAGAGTACCTACTCCTGGCTCTTTGGAGGATAAAAACACTCTCCGAAGTACCAAGTCATTCATTCAGAATGACCTCTTCTTGACCCTTGCATTGTAGTATCGAGTCATCTTCCTTTAATAAATAGCCAGCTTCATTTGGGAGTCATCTCTCTTTTCCTCAAGGAAATCGAGCTCAAACCTCCTAAGCTCATCATTCGATATCTCGCTAAAATGCAATCTTCGTGGGGAGGATTACTCAACTTCTACAGAGATCATGGCCTCAACACCATAGGCCATTGAAAAAGGAGTTTCTCCAATTTGGGTCCTACTTGTAGTTCGGATCGCCCATAACACATGTGGCAATTCATCAATCCAGGCCCATTTGGCTGTCTCGAGCTTTCTTTTCAAAGTGTGTTTTGTAGTTTTGTTCACAGCTTTGACTTGTCCATTTGTCTGGGGATGGTAAGGAGTGGAGAAGTGTTTCTTGATCCCTGGGCTCCTCACAGAGGTCTCTGACCTTTTTGTCATCAAATTGCTTCCCATTGTCTGACACAATTGAATGAGGAATTCCAAACCGGCATATGATGTTTTTCCACAAAAATTTGGAAGTGTTAGCTTCTATGATTTTTGTCAAAGGCTCGACTTCAACCCATTTCGTGAAGTAATCTACTACCGCAATAGCAAAGTTGACACTTCATCTACCCTTGGGGAAGAGGCCTATGAGGTCCACGCCCCACTTAGCAAAAGGCGAGGGATTAGATACAGCAATCAGCTCTTGAGACGGTTGCCTCTGGATAGGGAAAAATGTTGGCATTTGTCGCATTTTCATACAAACTGGATGGCATCCTTTTTTAGGGTGGGCCAATAGTATCCTTGTCTTAGTGTTTTTCGTACCAATGCCAACCCTCCGAGTGATTGCCATAAATGCCTTCGTAAATTTCTCAGAGTATATAGGCTGCTTCCTCATCCCCAACACATCGAAAGAGAGGAGAGGAAAACCCTCATCTAAATAAAATATCATCTATAAAAACAAAATGATCAGACCTCCTCATCAATTTATGAGCCTCATTCTTGTCATCGGAAAGGACCTGGTCATTGAGATAAGCCACAATAGGTTCATCCATGTGGGAATTCCTTCTACCTATTGACCTATGGTCAAACCGTATGTTTTGATTATAACAAATAACTTATGTTTATCTTTTTTTTTTTGATCAAGTAAATCAAATTTTATAACGATCAAAGGATATTAACAAGTACTCTGGGCATACCCAGGTTTACAAACTTTGGAACTGCACACCCATAAAGATCATACTAGATATTCTGTGCTAAAGACTCATAATGATACAAAACATGAGGATACAAAGAGAACATAACTTTGTATACCTGTGTTTTGATACGTTGAACTATACTGGCAGAATGTGGTTGTAGATCTTCAAAGATCTTCCTGTTTCTAGCTGTCCAGATATGATATATTGTGATTGCTAGTGCCACTTTCTTGGCCTTGCATTGCCAAGATGTTCCACGTGCTTCCTTCTTGATCCATTTCAAAGCGCTCGGTATTGTAGACATTNCATGCACATGCTACATTGAAAGAAGATATGTTGGACTGATTCTGTTGCATTTTGACAAAACACACACCTGTTGTCAATGTCCATGTAAGCTAGGCGATCCTTGGTCAGGAGCTTATTTTTTGCACAAAGCCATAGGATAAAGGAATGTTTAGGAGGGATGCATGAGCTCCAAACAACCTTTGTCCAGATAGCCGGTGTGCCCTTCGGTCGAAAATAATCATAAGCTTTGGCCATGCTTATATTGTCCACCTGGATCCATTCTGAAAGTTTTTGGCAAGCTGCTTGAGATGATCCTTCTGTGTCCTTCAGACACCTCACAATAGACAGTAACTTCTTGATTAATGGCGAATCGTCCTTTTTTGGAGACCATTCCCATATAGATGCTCCTCGAAGATACACGTGATTTATCCACCTTACCCAGAGTGTGTCTTTCTTGGAATGTACGTTCCACACTGATTTGGCTAAAAGTGCATTATTCCAGCACTTAACGTCTCTGAATCCCAATCCTCCTTCGCTTTTGGGAAGACAAACATCAGGCCACGCAACAAGCGGCTTTTTGGAATTCCAAAGGAAATTCCTACAGAGACGTGTGATCCTCAAAGTGACCGCAGCTGGAATTGGAAATATAGATAACCAAAAGCATTCTACTCCTTGTAGAACTGATCTCACTAGTTAAGCCCTGCCAGCATAGGATAAAGATGTTCTTGTCCAGGCAAGTATGAAGGCAGCAATTTTATCCAAGCAAGGAGCATAGTGACTGACTTTCAATTTTTCTGCAACTAATGGAATCCCCAGATATCTGAAAGGCATAGATCCTTTCGGCATGTTCACTAACTCTTGGATGTCATCCAAGTCTTGGCCATGGATTCCAGCAGTGAATATGTTGGATTTAGATGCGTTCATTCGAAGTCCTGAGCAATCTCCAAACTTTGTTAAACAATCCATCATAATGCGCATAGAGATAACGTCTCCTCTAGCCAACAACATCAGATCATCCGCGAAGGCCAAATGTGTGATTTTCAAGAGTCCACACTTCGGATGATAATTAAATTCGGAATTGGTTGTAGCTGCTTTCAGAGATCTTGAAAAATACTCAAGACAGATCACGAATAAGAATGGTGATAAGGGATCCCCTTGTCGAAGGCCCCTTTTTCCTTTGAAAAAGCCATGTGTGCTGCCATTAATTGCAATTGAGAAAGATGGTGTTGAGATGCAAGCCATCACCCATTCAATAAATCTATGTGGAAATCCCAGTCCCTCCAAAACTGATTTCAAAAATTCCCAATTGATGGAATCATATGCCTTGCGAAGATCAATTTTGAGGAGACATCTTGGCGATACTCGCTTACGGTTGTATTGCCTTAATAACTCCTGTGCAAGATGTATATTTTCAACCATGCTCCTCCCCTCCACAAATGCTGTCTGTGCTTGGTCAATGATAGAACCAAGAATAGGAGCTAGTCTGTTGGACAAGATTTTTGTTATGGCCTTATAAACAACATTGCAGCATGAAATAGGCCTGAAATCCCCGACTGTGGATGAGTGACTGCCCTTTGGAATCAAAGCTATGACGGTGTGATTAATTTGTTTAAGCATAGAGCTGGACCTGAAGAATTCAGTAATAGCATCAACAAAATCACCACCTACTGTCTCCCATGCTCTCTTGAAAAAATGTGAAGTGTATCCATCCGGTCCTGGGGATTTATCATCCCCAATGTTGAATAAAGCATCCTTAATCTCTTCCAAAGAAATATCCCTAGCAAGGGATTCCGCATGTTCCGAAGAGAGTAATGGCCCTTCAGCAAAAATATTACTGTCGATGGGATGACATGTAATATTTGTCCCAAGCAAGCTTTGGTAGTAGCCAATAAATTCATCTGCCACCTCCATTTGTGAATTGGTTGGGGTCCCATCCTCCTTCATTACGGCAGCAATGAAATTTCGCTTTGCATTCCTTTTAACCAAAGAGTGAAAGAATTTCGTACATTTGTCACTCTTGCTCAAGTATGTGCACTTGGCTTGTTGGTAGTAGAAGCTTCTCTCTGCATCACAGATACCTACAGCTTGTTTTCGAAGAGATGCAACTGTTCTTTGCAGCTCAATATTTGTCGGATGATCATGCAATTCCATTTGAGCAGCCTTCAGATCATTCCTGACTTTGTCAGCTCGGGCAGAAATGTGGGCAAAATGCTTGGTATTTAGCTGCTTCAATGGTTCCTTGAGTCTCTGTAATTTTTTACACAGAGTAAACTGCTTCGTGCCATTGATATGCTGATTCCAATTTGTAGACACTACATCCTGAAATTCTGAATGAGTTGTCCACATGTTGAAAAATTTGAAATGTTTCTTGCCATGGCCACCTTCCTGTAGAAGTGAGACAATGCATGGGGAATGGTCCGAGAGACAACCTGCTGGTTGGAAATCTGCTAAGGCATGAATTCCTGATTGCTGCCAGAGTTCATTTACCATGGCTCTATCCAGTTTACTCCAAACTGAAGATATACTATCCACAGAGTTCTTGGACCAAGTATAATAGCATCCAATGGATCTCAAGTCAGTAAGTCCCGCATTCAAACAACAATCTGCAAAATCTCTAATCTCATATGGAGTAACCTCCACTCCATTACATCGTTCATCAGGACGAAGTACATTATTAAAATCACCCATAATCATCCAGGGTAATGTACATGTATCTCCGAAATCAAGCAAGTTATTCCATAAAGGTCTCCGAGTAACAGTAGAATGGAAACCATATACGAAACTTAAACGAAAGGTGAATAAAGTTACCTTACAGGTTACTTCGCAGTGTATAACCTGCGGGCCAGCTTCCAAGACACGAAGGTCTACTTTTTCATGGTCCCATAACACCAAAATTCTTCCTGCTGCGTGTGAAAGAAAATTATGGGTATGTCTCCACCCATTGAATTTGTTCCTCAAGATCCGAGCTAAATTCTGTTGGTTGACTTTCGTCTCCAAGACTCCAATAATATCGATACATTGTTGCTTAATGAGGTGATGGACCCCATTTTGCTTTAGGGGTCTATTGAAGCCCCTAATGTTCCACGATGCAATCTTCATGATGATATAAAGAGGGCATTACCCCTCTTATTATCCTTCTTCTGTTTAACGTGTTGCATATTCGGCCTTGCTATAAGCTTGTCATTGCTAGTTGCCTTCAATGTTGGAACTTCAAGAACTGCACTAGTGCCATGTAAGATGGGTGTTTCAAATTCTGCTCCTGTCTTCTTTGCATGCGCTTTATTACTTGGGATAGGCAGTGGAGTAATTCTCCTCAGCAACTGAACTTTGTTTGCCTGGACTGGTTTATTCTTCTTGCCTACTTCGATGAAAGGGGCCTCATCCTCATTTGATACCAGTTGAGCACCATTCCCTGTATTGATCTGAATATCATCAATGTTCTGACCGTCATTATGTGACTGAATCGGATCCTCAACAATATTCTGTTCCGTCACTGTTGTACCAGGTGTGTGCTCCATTGTTTCCATGCTTGAATTACCATTCATGTGTTGGTCATCAGGAGATAACTGACCCGAACCCCCAGCCATGCTATGATCACGTACATCATTCTGTACACTCGTTTTCTTCACCACATACTTTGAAGAAGTTTCTTCCTTTTGGGTAGCAGGAACAGATTTGGCTTTGCATGCGTCATTTCTGTGCCCAAAACTCTTGCAAGTGGAGCAGAATTTGGGCTCATGCTCATAATAAACAACTTGGCTCCTGACTTTGCCGTTTGGAAGTTTCATATCAACTGAGCGTACGAGAGCCTTTGATGCGTCAACCTCAACAAGGATTCGTGCATAAGATATCCGTTCCTTCGTTGTAGTGAGCAAATCAGTAGTAATCGGTTGGCCAATCTTAGTTGCAATCTTACTCAAGGCATTGGGTGTCCAAAAATTCAGTGGTAATCCCGGTAACTGTACCCAAACCGGTAAAGTGCTAATATCCCCATCATCGAACTCAAAGAATGATGGTATATTTTTCAACATTAATGGTCTGCCATATACAAAATATGGCCCTCCTTCAAGCACTTTTGATTTGTCGTTGGAGTTTTCAAATTTGAAAACGAGCCATCCACTATGATGAACAAAATATTTGTATTTGACTCCCCATTTATCACACATCTGCAGTAAAGCTGTTTTACCTGGGAATCGACCAGCGAAGTATCCCACCAAACAGTAACCCCATGCTGTTTGATCATCCTCAACGTCTTCTTCGGTGAAAACCAGTATATCCGGTAGGTTTTCACAGGATTTGAGTTTGAAACCATTATCTGGCTTGCGGTTCTCCTTGAATAAATTCGTCCATGGAGCTTTGGTTGCAGCAGAACTATTTCCAGGGACAGTATTGTTTACCTGGTTTACTGCAGCAGATTCTTGCTCCGATTCTGTATCCTCCTCACCAAGTGTTTGGGATAAACTTGGTGACTTCGAATTTGCATGATGAAATTCTTCCCAAAAAGACTGCGTTGAATCCGTGGGATTAGATGAGGACCCTCCATCTCTTCTATCTTTTGTTGAATTTTCGTTGGACTTAGATCCAGCCACACTTGGTAAGTTTCCAGATTTTTTTCCAAGAATTGGAAATTCGGCTGGAATTAAGGCAGTTTTCCCAGAATTTGAATTCTTACCATGTGCAATAATTGGTAACTTACCATCTTCATTTGGCACAGAATTTGGTAACTTACCAGAATTAATTTGTAACCGCCCTCCATTAGTGCTATTTCCTTTTTTCCCCATATGGTGAATGGAAAGAAACGGAAATTCAGCAAAAATCTCGCACCTTCCAAAAATATGATTTCCGGCAAGGTCTTGAATCCGGCCGCCCAAACTGGTGGTCGGAATATGAAAAATAACAGCGAAATACAAAAATTGTTCAGGAATCTGTAGAAACTTCAGCAAACAATGCAGAAACAGCAGCAGAAACAACTAGCAACATGGAAGAACTTCAGAAAACTGTTGTAATTCCAAATTCCAAGAACGTTGAACTCGGTCAAAGAGAAGATGAAATCTTCACAGTAATCCCACGAAGAACAGCCAAAATCAATCCCCTTCACAATATCTGGACTTGATACAAACTTTCACCCACGAAATATGGTAGAAAATAGATCAAGAACGAATGAGGTTCAGTGAACGAAATTTGCAAGAACTCCAAAAAACCTTCAAGATTTTGGAGAAACCACCATGAATCTTGAATAAAACTTCAAGAAAACAAGAAATCCGAGTAGCAGATTCGATTTTCACATAAAAGATTATGTAAAAATCAAGCAAAGAACTAGAAATCTCTCAAGGAAAGTGTGCACCAAGTGGGATTTTCTCTCACTAGGTTGAGAGCATCTCTCTCTAACTCACTTTCTTGACTGAGAGCTCTTTTAAAAAAAATAAAAATAAAAAGGTTTCATTTTTAATCCCGTTATAAAGGGTTTAGCATATCCTGTACAAAATATAAGATAAAAAGTGAATACATAACTAGGGTAGTTTGAACTAAAAGTAACTTTTAGCTCCTGTTTGACACCCATTTTGAGTGGAAAATATTTTTTAGAATAGTAATTGATGGAAGATTGTGTGG
>CAIGRB010022536.1:27957-31595 GCA_903798255.1 Fraxinus quadrangulata
CTCTTGAGTAGAAATATCCCGAGTAAGACACTCGCTTTGTTCCGGGGAGATAAGAGGCCCAACATTTAGAAAATTCTGCTCAATAGGATCATTTGGACAGCACGAACCAAGAAGTGAAGTATAGAATTTAACAAATTCACCTGCTACTTCATGTTGTGATGAAGTGTAGCTTCCGTCTTCTTTGAGCACCTTAGCAATGAAATTTCTCCTCGAGTTACGTTTAACCATGTCATGGAAAAACTTTGTGCACCTGTCACTGTTAAGGATATAATTGCATTTAGCTTGCTGGAAATAAAAGCTTCTTTCGGACTCACACAATCCCACAGTTTTTTTCCTCAACTCGGCAACATGAACTTGTAATTGCAGATTAGTAGGCTGATCGTGCAATCTGATCTGGGCCTCCTCCAACTCCATTTTTGCTAAGTTCGCCCTAGCAGAAATATGGGCAAAATGCTTGGCATTAAGCTTTTTCAAATCTCCCTTCAGACGAAGCAGATTTTTACAAATTACAAACTGTTTCGATCCATTAATTCCAGAATTCCAGCACCTTTGGACAACTCCCTGAAAATCTTCATGATTAGTCCACATATTAAAGAATCGAAAAGGCCTTCTATTCGTACCTTCCCTTTCGTGAATCGAAACAACACAAGGGGAATGGTCAGAAAGGCATCCCGACGGTAAAAAATCTGCACAAGCATGGGCATCATTTTGCATCCAAATTCCATTCACCATCGCTCTATCTAGCTTACTCCACATGGAGTTATTAGTCCAAGTAAAAAGACAACCCGTGGACCTTAAATCCGTGAGGCCAAGTAGAGTGCAACAATTAGCAAAATCCTTAATTTCATAAGCCGTAACTTCGGCCCCATTACTTTTTTCATCAAACTTCAATACATTATTGAAATCCCCAAGTATCAACCAAGGTAATGTCACGTTAAATTCCAGTAGATTATTCCAAAGTGATCTTCGGGTAACAATAGTGTGAAAGGCATAAACAAAGCTTAGTTGAAAAGTATGTGAAGTTACCTTACAATTAGCAATGCAATGGATGACTTGTGAAGTCGTTTCCACTACCTCCAATCGGACTTTAGTAGGATCCCAAAGGATTAAAATTCTACCAGCTTGATGCGCGCCAAAATTATTTGCATACATAAGGCCTTTGAATTTATTCCTCATAATGCGTCCCATTTTAGGTTCTTCAAGTTTCGTTTCCAATACTCCCATAATATCAATATTATGCTTCTTCATAAAATCCCGGACCCCATTTTGTTTAAGAGGTTGGTTGAAACCTCTAATATTCCATGAGGCGATCTTCATGAGTTTGAAGGAAGGGAAGACCCCTTCTTCTTATCATTCGGTTTAATAGCTTTACTGAATTCTCCAAGTTTCCCTTTTGCTTTCCCTAACGCAACTGGATTGTTTCCATGCAAATTCGGAAGTTCACCTCCATCATTTATCACCAAAGAGCCGTTCTTCCATTTTGCTGCTTTTTTCTTGTTAACAACTTCAGTAAAATTCCCTTCTTCTGGCTCATGCTGCACGACTTTTCCAACAAGATTCTGAGCATTTCCAGTGTTATTCATAGCTGTGAATTCTCCCGTAGAACTTGAAGGAGGTAATTCAGCTTCATTTCCAGAAACTTTGCTAATTCCGGCCAGAATTTCTGCACGGACAGTCTCTGTGTTGCAGCCGGGTGCTGTAAACACAGGTGCATCCTTAGATTGACTGGGGGGGTGTTGAGGCTTAGCAACCACATTACCCAGTTCCGTCCGGCCACGTGAACCACCTTTCTCCTTTCCACCATTGTGCGGCAAGTTATGGTAGCAACCTTTAGTGGAGTGTCCAAAAACCTTGCAAGAGTTACAAAATTTCGGTTCATTCTCATAAATGATCTCCTGTTCTCTTGATTTACCATAAGGTAGGCTGAGTTTAACAGTCCTAACAAGGTCCATAGATGCATCAACCTCCACAAGTGCTCTCGCAAAAGACAACCTATCACGAGATGCGGTGACCTTGTCAATAGAGATGGGCTCTCCCACTTTAGACACAATTTTCCCTAGGATGTTGAGGTTCCAAAGATCCAAAGGCAGGCCCGGTAAATTAATCCACACGGGCATCTTGCTAACCTCTTTGTCATCAAATTCAAAGAGTTTAGGCATGATCTTGAGAATTAACGGTCTCCCAAAGGCGAAATACGGTCCTCCTTGCAAGACGCTAAGTCTTTCCTCTTCCGATTCAAATTTGAAAACCAACCATCCGCTTGCATGAACACAGAATTTGTAATCCACCTTCCAAGAATCACAAATTTTGAGCAAGGCAGCTTTCCCCGGGAATCTGCCCGAGAAGTACCCGACTAATCCAAAACCCCAAGCAGTCTCAATATTATCCAAATCCTCCTCCTTAATGATAACCTCCTCCGACAGATTAATGAAACGCTTCAATTTGAGACAATCATCAAAAGAACGATTGTCTTTAAAAAGATTGGTCCAGGGAGCTTTGGCGGCAGAAGACACGTCCCCTTTCACATTACTAGGATCAGCTTTTGTATTAACAGACGACTCTCCAAAATCAGTATCCTCCAAGCCAAGGGTGCATGAGACGCTAGGGGACTTCGAAGAATCATCAGATATAACCAAATTATTCAGCAAGGGGTCGTTACCTGTAATTGAGCCAGGCTTAATCCCTACACAGTTAGCAGGGAGAGAGAGGACGACAGGGGACTCCAGCACAAGCAACGGAGTATCAGAGGTTTGGCCTGGCCCAAAGAGAGGGGGAGGTCCAGCAGACCGTTTGGATTTAATAGATTTATTCTTACCCATTGGGCCAAGACCCGAGGGAAAAAGCAGTCCACTTCCCAAGGAAGAAGAACACAGCCCACACAATAAAGATGTCCACCGAACAGGCCCAAACCACTAACAGGCAATAGAGTTGGGCCAGAAACCACAAAGCAAGTAGAGAAACAGGCCCACCAACAGAGACCCGGCCCAACCAAAAACAAATGAAACTCCAGGAAGAATGATCACGTGCAGTAGAGCAAGGGGACAAAAGGTCAGTAGGCACCGTCCCACCAGTCAAATTGCACAAAACCAGGAAAGAAATCTCACAGCAGGAAAACTGCACGTAGAAGCAACCCCAAAACCATGCAAGTTTGACTAAACCAACCAAAGGGGGAGACCTCCAAAACCCAGTCAGGAGTATAGCTCGAGGTCCGACCGGCAGAAGCCGGAAGAAGCACAAAAAACCAGAGTAAATCCGAGACAGACGATAAACGAAGCTGTACTCCAGAGAACGATCACCTGAGCAAACCGAGAGAGCAGACCAGCAGGTCAGAACGAAGAAGCTCCCGCAAGCAGGGGAAGCAGTGCAGAGAAATCTGCACGCAGAGTCACCGACGAGCCCAAAGCTCGCACTTCAGAGACAATCCGTTGAGAAATTCAAAATCTTAAAAAGCTTAAAATTACGAATAAATCAACAAACTGATACATTAAAAGCCAGCAGCACACAAGAAGACCCGAATCACCAACGAAGTGATGAATTCGAAGTGAGAAAAGAAAGAAAACGGGTAGTGAAATGAGCACAAAGAGGGAGTTTCTCTCTCTAAGTTGAGAGCATCTCTCTCTAACTCACTTGACAAATTC